>JAVLUX010000009.1:39762500-39957500 GCA_032164185.1 Moxostoma hubbsi | reverse complement strand
GTATTTTGTTTAATAGAATAATGACATTGATGGAAATTAAATGTTTATGACAAATTGGCCAACTCCTTTGCCTTGCTAAAGCAAATTTCATAGCTAACATTTGTACGTATCCTAGATACAATTAAATAATATTTTCACACTTTTGCACAATTTGGCAAAATTACCAGCTTAATGAAAAGGACAGCCAATAAAATATTATGCTCACAAGTGATATTTACCCATATTTTTCTTAGTTTTTTTAAACCATCACTTGTCTCATATTTTATATCAAGCAAGCTTTTCACTGACACTTTTGTTGACTTGATTAACAAGTACACTAACTTTTGAAAACACTATATTAGGGGCAACATTTTTTCAGTGTGGTGGAAATGATTATTTTTCAGTGTGGTGGAAATGATGATAGAAATAATTTCACACAATAAATATTGAAATGGTTTATTTCACTCTGTTTAGATTATCATATTTTTAAACATGTAATAATTTGTATTTTTATAATGGATTTTTATAGTTTAATATTGCAAGTCTGGGAAAGGGACAAAGCTAAAAATAGTCAAATCTGTACATAAGGTGTTTTAAAAGTACTAAAAATAAATTATGAAGGCCTGGTTAAAATTGACCAAATCAGTTTTAACAGAAACTTTATATAAGAAAAAGGTTAAGTTGAAATCGGTTAAAGAAACAACAATAAATGGCTTGTTTTCCTCCTGTAAACCGGTGGGATTTTTGTTTTTTTGCCAAATTTATTGTCCGCCAGGCAAAAATCTTACATCTGATTGCTTAGGAAAGTAACAGCAAACCTCTTCTCACCGGTGTGCGGGAGAAGTTATGCTGCAAAGTTTAATACTTGGGTTGGGGTTTGTTCAAATTCCTAACCCTGTTTATTAGTAATAGTAATGCTGGCCTTAGGAGGCACCAGTAAATAAGAGTTATTTCAGTTCTTAATAAGCAAACACTGGGGTGAGCCTTTAGTCAATTTTTTGGCTTTGGACAAGGAAGAACTTTTGCTTGTTTAGTGTTCTGTGTTTTACTCTTGCCTGATGTTGTACTGTCTAGAGCAGAGATGCCCACACTTTTTCATATGAAGGCCCAAAATTCAAACTTGATTGAGGGCCGTGGGCCAAAAGGTTCTAGCCTTATGACTTCATCCTAATTTCTTTTTTCAAATACTTAAAAAAAATTAATTCAATTTTAATAAGGCATGTTTCAACAATTATGTTGGCTGTTAATTAACTTAACAGCCTACAAAACAAATGCACAGATACAGTAGATGTAGAAGACCAAATTTCTTCAGATTTGGAATGAACTTATAAAAAATAAACTTAGCAACTCCAAGCAAATTTAATAAAACAATGAATATTAGTCAGAGATATGTAGTGGTTAATATTCTGTAAAATTATCATTGTATCATTAATAATGTTTTATTTAACATCAAGGCTATTTAACACATCCAGATATTATTTTTGTTAATATTGTTATTAACTACATTGTAGCATTTTGTAATTTTAGCATGACACCGAACTGATGCAAAGCGTGAGAAGCGGAGTCTGTGCTCGTTAATGGTGCAAGCATCCGCCACTGACTCGGCAACATCTCTACAACGGATGGCACAAAACTAATCATGTATCCAAATGACGAACACGATATATGGATATATTAATTTGGAACCATGTCAGATTGCAGGGTATTTTTTTTTTCCCTGAGCCTCCATTAATTTCCGACCCTGGACGGAACTAAGATGGAGATGTAACAGGTGCTTAAGTGTTTCTTTTCACCATGCAGCTGGTACATTACACAAACAATTTTGGCTATTTCTGCCTTTCTTGCAAATGTGCTGCATTATGAATAATGAGGGAGTGCCAAGATATGAAAGGTGCACGCACTTGCTATGTTAACAGCTTTGTTGATTAAAACAGGAATGTAGTTTTAATCGCATCGCTCGCTTACAGAGATGTGGTATAACGGCATTTGCATGTCGAATTAACAGGTTTAGAAAAGATGTTACAGATGTATAAACCTAAGTTCAGTAAGCATTGAAGCACTTGCTCACTGCACGCGCTCACACTTCTGACACTGCTGAGAGAGAGAGACCAAGCAGATTTACTCGCACAGCTTCTGGAATTACAGTTTGATACAAAAACAAGTTTATTGATTTGTTTATCTGTATCTATTGGTTTAATAATTTGCAGCTGCACTGGGCCAGTGGTGGCTCAGCGGTTAAGGCTCTGGGCTACTGACCGAAAGGTCGGGGGTTCAAGCCACAGCACCGTCAAGATACCACTGTTGGGCCCTTGACCCTATCAGGGGCGCTCTGACCCCAGCTTAGTTGGGATATGCAAAAGCAACTCCATTTCATTGGCTCTGTACCTGTACTCTGCACAATGACAATAAAGTTGAATCATAATCTTGAAGTATGATGTGGAGAATGCGGGAATTGTTAGTCGAATTCTGGCTCTGCAAACTGTATTATATTGAAAACCCCATATTATGCTAATTTACAGGTTCATAATTTTATTTTGTGGATCTACTAGAATAGGTTTACATGCTTTAATGTTCAAAAAAACACATTACTTTTCTCATACTGTACATTTCTTTTCCCCGCTCTTCATACTCTTGCAGAAATGCTCTGATTTACTTCCGGTCTCTTTAAAGCCCCCCTTTACGAA
Source organism: Moxostoma hubbsi (assembly GCA_032164185.1). Classification (NCBI taxonomy): domain Eukaryota; kingdom Metazoa; phylum Chordata; class Actinopteri; order Cypriniformes; family Catostomidae; genus Moxostoma; species Moxostoma hubbsi. The sequence continues at coordinate 39,954,837 of JAVLUX010000009.1, read as the reverse complement.
AAGCTTAGTCTGCTCTGATTGGTCAGCTGGCCTAGTCTGCTGTGATTGGTCAACAGAGTACAGCGTTTGTCAGAAATGCAACGCCCCTTACCATAACAGAGTTTCAGGCTTCCTGAGCAGCTGTAAACACTATTGTAACTATGGCGTCAGTTTTTGCCCTACCAGTTTGAACCAGAGTACGATAATGAAAGTTTGAAAGAACAAGCTGATCTACCTGAACCACCTTCGCAAGCACAACTTTAGCAGGACGTTTCACAGTGTTAAGTATTAAGTAGCTTTCTTACAAGTACACTCTTGATTATTGTGAACCTAACAAAGCTTCAAGTAAGAGACACATAGTGCATCTAAATTTGTCATCCTTTGCTGGAATGAGTGTAGTCTAACTTTTTCCACTCGAGATAAGAACGGAGAACAGAGGCTTACTCCCAGTTGGACATTACCGGCAGTATTAGAGAATTAGTGGGCAAGTTAGCCGTGGACTACCATGGATAACAGCTGTAACATTACAGCTTGTAATTATATAATTATAAAGACTCTTGAGATCAACCATTTTGTTACGCAGTTTAAGGCAAAAGCCAGCCACAGCTGAATAGAAAACACTTACCAAAACAATAACATTACATAGCAGGTTAGCCGAGCACTACCTTGAATTGCAGATGTAAAATGACCATTTTAAAAATAAATCCATCTTCACACTTGATCACTATTCATGATAGTAAGAACGACAAATAATCTACATAATTCTACACAACTGTAGGTAAAAGTAGCCTGCAGCTGATTATCAAAACTTTTTCAACAGAATAACATTAGCTAGCAGCTTAGCAGAGGCCTACAGCTGTGCAATGGGTATACACTGTAACAACACAAAACTCTGCATCTGAACTCTCGGTAGCAGATAAATCCATAAATAATCAAGCATACTTACAGGTTGTGATTAACAACATAGTGGGAATCTTTCAGGAGTAATCAACTTGAAAAGGGCCAGTGGTAGCTCAGTGGTTAAGGCTCTGGGTTACTGACCGAAAGGTCGGGGGTTCAATCCCCAGCACTGTCAAGATACCACTGTTGGGCCCTTGAGCAAGGTCCTTGACCCTATCTGCTCCAGGGGTGCTGTTTCATGGCTGACCCTGCGCTCCCCCCCAGCTTAGTTGGGATATGTGAAAAAACTGCATTTCATTGGCTCTGTACGTGTACTCTGCACAATGACAATAAAGTTGAATCTTAATCTAAAATCCGGCATTGGTTGTACTGAGGAATAGTGCTAAAAATACAGTTTAACCACTGATTCTTCAATTCGTGTCTCTTTGGAAGTCAAAACAAAGAGGTTTTGCTTTCGCAATGAAGAAAACAGCATCTTCTCGACATGGCGACAACACTAACTCAACTCATCATGGCCTCAGCTATTACTCCGTTTATTTGAGGGCGGGCCAAGATAGCCCTTAGGTGTGCATTATGCAAATGTGTTACATAGTGACGTATATACTTTACGGAAGAAATGGGTGGACTACAATCCAGCCGTTTCTTGTAGTTCTTGAGCAGTGCTGTCTGTGGGAGAGAATAACTCCCTTTTGCATGGACTTTGTGCGGTATAATTTTGCAGCCATTTTGCATGCACAAAGCGCTATGTTACACACTCAATGAAAGGTAAAATCCTAAAAAGCATAATAGGGCCTCTTTAAAATATTAAAGGTGCAGTATGTAATATTCAGAAACCCTTGTTATTAATGACACCTGTGGCCGTTAAGGGAACTGCAGCCAGCTACTCGTTGCTTGTGACCGCGCGCGCGCGCACACACACACACAAACGCACGAGCAAGCATCGGCCAAAACAGAGACTGAATGTAATTCATTGGCATCATGCTGACAGATGAGGCTGTCATTTTGATATATCGATGCGCTATTGTTTTATAATAATAGAATGGATATATTTTCTGTTTAACCAAGTTATGTTACACTAATGAATTATCTTGAACATTGTCTAGCATTCATTTCATGCATTATTGTAGTATATTGAAAGTTACGAAGCAAGGTAGCTTGCAATTTGTCAGCATTATCAGGCAAGGTCAAGTAAAAAAATTACACATTTTTATGTAAGCTTACCTGTCCATTAAGAAGAATGCCAATTCAGGGTTGGTTTTGATCCCCAAAACCGAACGAATTTCCCTCCAGGAATCAAATGCCCTACCGATGTTCACTTTGTTTTCGCTCGACCACGATCACGTTCCCGTCAGACAGGATTCAATAGATAAATGTTTTGGCTTATTCTGAGTTTGTTGTGCTGGAAGCTTGCTGGATTCCATCTCTTAGAGATGATAACGTCACCTAGTGTTGCAGACTGTCTGTTGACGCTGTTGAATAGCAAGGCAAGGTTCTCGGGAGTGTGCATAAACGTCACATCCTTTGGATTATCCCGGCAAAAGCGACCCCCACCCTTCGCATGAGAATCAATCTACAGGCTTTAATAGGCAAACTAGGAAGTCCAGGAAGGGCTCATTTTTTTAAGTTGCGTTACAAGCTGTTCACAAATTGGCAAAACAAAGGTGAATATTACATGAAAATGTTAAATATTGCACAATTATAATTGCCCTGGTTCCCCTCCTTTATGGTTTAATTATACAAATACAACATTACTCTGCAATCTGCTAAATTAATGCAATGAAAAACTCTCAAGCATCAATAGCATTATTTTGTTTTAGTATTTTTTTTTTTTTCCACTTTGTCATATTCGTCAAGGCACGCCAAATCAAAAGTTCAGTTGTCCCACAGGCCTTAGTTTGGGCATCGCTGGTCTAGATCACAGTGAGGCCATGTCCACATTAATTCAGATACATTTGAAAATAGGAAATTTGTTTTCAAAACGCTCTCCGCCCACACTGCTGGTTAAAATAGTTTTCCCAAAAGTTGCTCGTCCACACTAAAACAAAAACATTGCCGCTCCATGTACGGTCTGAAACGCAATTGTCCTTGTGTATGGAAAGCAATTCCAAGTAAACTTCATGTCACTTTTAAAGGAACGCACTTGTTAGGTTTGTACAATTTTACATTTTTCTTTAACAACGTATCAAAGATAATAACAAGCACAAAAGCACAGCTACACATGGGCTGCAATCATAAATGTTTTGGGTTGAATGGATCACATAACTGTGTAACATGACAACAAATACGTCATCGTTTTCAGATATTTCCATTTTCCCTGTACACAATGTGAAGACGAAAAAGATGTGTTTTCAAACGAAAACATATTAGTGTGGATGTGGCCTGAGTCTCTTTTAACAACCTCACACATCAATACAACCCTAACAATAAAATGACGTATTTTTTTTCGTTGTAATGTTTATCATGCTTAATGTTCTCAAACAGTATTAATGTGGGAGTGTGTGCACATCTCTCTCCAAGGGACTGTAACAGACAGGTGGAGTCAGTGGGGGTCTGGCCTTTGATTGGCTGTTGCTGTAGAATCCATAGGAGAGCTGCCATTCTGGCTTATTCTTACAGTTCATTTAGGTCATTGCCATGGAAACCCAGAGAGATTCCATGATGACACACACAATATTAGAATCAAGAATTCAGAGGGGCCAATTTCCCCACCGGGAACCGTACATAATTAACACAATCATGTACATGAATAATTAAAAACAAAGTTTCCCTGACAAATCTGCACCTTGTGGGTTGATACAGTGTCAGAAATTAAATTTGTTATGAAAGGCCGGTTTTTGCCCCCTGAAATTGATTTTCATGGGACTTTTTAATCTTTGACACCCTATATTTTGTATTAAGTCAAATATAAATAATACATTGAATAATTATACATATTGAAATAATCACTACATCATGTAAACCCATAACTAGGCCTAAGAGCATACTATTATATAATACTACAATCACTTTCCCCATAATTCAAACAGACCGTAAAGCACGACGGGACAGAAACTGACTAGTGACTGACACTAAAACTTATCAAGTTTTGCCAGCAACACTAAAGCTTCCTGGGGAAAGCATCAAATAATGAAAGAAATGCTCGACTAATCACAAGACGTTAACTCTGGTGTGACAGAATGGGTACGTAGACTTTCAAATTATTTTTTTAGACATACAGGTCCAAAAATAACATTGAATTTAGATGCATCTCTAATTCGGGACTGTTTCAGATGTGCTTGAGTTATCTGTCCCTTTGAATGATCTTCTTCAAACAAACATGCAATGGCATGCACACACACACACACACACACGCACACACAGCTCGGCTTGGCTGGTCTGCCTCTCAAGTCTCTGTCATTGCCATCCGGTCTCACTGCCCCTTTTCTGTCTCTCTCTTTCACACTCTTTTCTGTGACAAACTGCGATCAAGTCATCAAAATATCCAGTTCCCACACCTTTTGACCAATGTGTTTCCATGACTTTTCCAGTTGTTGATTACTGGATATGGATATGTTTTTAATCATTTTATATAGATCACACTCACAAAGAGTAATTTATAGCTGATCAAGTAATTTGGGGCTTTTGAGAATTCTGAAATTCCCTTAAGTTTTCCATGACCATGGGATTTTTGTTCAAATCAAAAGCACCTGCTGCACCAAATTCAGTTTTGAGATGTCACAGAACAGCTCATTATGACTCTTCTGCATTTCTGATTCCTAATTGGTTGATGTGGCTTGGGTGGACAAAAGACAAACATCCATTCTTCTTCAACAAGACAACTGTGTACTGATTCTGACTGTAAAGAGTGTGTACACTCTCACACACACACCTACAATCAAAGTACCCACGAGACATTCCAGATTTTTCTCACTCTCACTGCTTCCTTCTGGATGGCTTCAAGTCACACAGCAGAAATCGTGATAACGGACATAACAAGCATAATGTCTTTAACAACTTTCTTACTGCATTTGTCTCAAAATTATAAGAGTTTTGCTCTCATCTGTTATTATATGACACTAAACTCCAACTAGGATTGAAATGTTCTGTTCAGTAACACACACTTACACCTTAGTGTGAATCACTTCATTTCTTGTTTCTTTGGATGACCTAATACAAGGAATTTGAATCAATACAAATGGATTTAAAGGAATATTTTGGTTTCAATAAAGGGTACGCTCAATCGAAAGCATTTGTGGCATAATATTTATTACCACAAAAATGTATTTTGACTAATCCCTCCTGTACTTACAAAAAATAAAAGAGAGGTTACAGTGAAGCACTTATAATGGAAGTTAATGGGGCACATTTTCTGATTGTTTACATGCAGAAATGTGAAGCTTATAATTTTATAAAGCACTAACATTAACTCTTCTGTTAAAACTTGTGTATTAGCTGTAAAGTTATTTAAATTGTGAATCACAGCGCTGAACTTTTAACTTTAAATGCTGAAATACACCAGGGACTTTTATTTTGAAATCTTTCGCCTCCTGCTCCTGTCTTTCCACAACCAAATTTAAGACCTCTTAATTCTTAATTAATGATAATTAAGAATTTTGTTCTATCATTTAAGACTTTTTCATTTTAAAGACACTGTGGGAATTCTGGTTAACGTCGCAAATTTATTCAAAAGAAAAAACTGAAATATCACATTGACATTACTCAGACCCTTAACTCAGTACTTAGTTGAAGCACCTTTGGCAGCGATTACAGCCTCAAGTCTTTTTGGGTATGATGCGACAAGCTTTGCACACCTTGATTTGAGGATTTTCTGCCATTCTTCTCTGCAGATCCTCTCAAGCTCTGTCAGGTTGGATGGGGACCACCGGTGGACAGCAATTTTCAGGTCTTTCCAGAAATGTTCGATTGGGTTCAAGTCGCAGCTGAAAAACACCCCCACAGCATGATGCTACCACCACCGTGCTTCATCGTTGGGAAGGTATTGGCCAGGTGATGAGTGGCGCCTGGTTTCCTCCAGACATGACACGTGGAATTGAGGCCAAACAGTTTATCTTCGTTTCATCAGACCAGTGAATCTTTTTTCTCACAGTCCGAGAGTTCCAAGTGGGCTTTCATGTGTCTTGCACTGGAATAGGCTTCCATCTGGACACTCTACTATAAAGCCCAGATTGGTGCAGTATTGCAGCGATGGTTGTCCTTCTGCAAGTTTCTCCCATATCCGCAAATGATCTCTGGAGCTCAACCAGAGTGAACATCGGGTTCTTGGTCACCTCTCTTGCAAAGGCACTTCTCATCCAACTGCTCAGTTTGGCTGGGCGGCCAGCTCTAGGAAGAGACCTGGTTGTTCCAAACTTCTTTCAGATCTGTGCCTCGACACAATCCTGTCTCTGAGCTCTGAAGGCCATTCCTTTGACCTCATGGCTTGGTATTTGCACTGAAATGCATTTCGGCTGCGAGACCTTATATAGACAGGTGTGTGCCTTTCCAAATCATGTCCAATCAGTTGAAATTGCCACAGATGTAATCTTCAATCAAAATGTAGAAACATCTTAAAGATGATCCAGAGAAATGGGATGAACATGGGCTAAATTTCTAGTGTCACAGCAAAGGATTTGAATACTTGCGTCAATGTGATATTTCAGTTTTTTAATTTTAATAAATTTGCAAAGTTATCAAAAATCTGTTTTTTTGCTTTGTAATTATGGGTTATGGAGTGTAGATTAAAGTGATTTTTTTTTTTTTTAAGCATTTTAGCATAAGGCTGCACCATAACAAAATGTGAAAAAAATGAAGGGGTCTGAATACTTTCTGAATGCACTGTAGATATTCATGTATCTCTCTCTGGTATGCAAACATGGCCATAAACAAGACATTGAGGGGGATACATTCCCCCTAAAATTCAGATTAGTGGTCAATCAATATGTTTTGTTTTTTTGTTTTTTTTAAATGACCAATTCTTAAAACGGTACCTTTTTTCCTTAACGTAATACTGTATATATGGTTACTAGGGCTGGGCGATATGCAAGTAAATAAAATATTGTGATATCCGACTACATCGTCAACCCCAGGCTGAAGGATCAGTGAATATTCTTGCAATTAAAATAACAAAATGGTCCAAAATAAAAAAATCATATATAAACACACTTCCATTTGCTGCTGTCACGCAAGTATCACTGTACGAAAACAGGTGCAAAATTACTAATACAAATTAAGATCTAAAGACAATTATAAATGTAAACATAATAATAATAATAGTGATGATAATAACAACTGAAATATAAATAAATTGTAAGTTCAACATGTTTTTGTATAAATGTATGATTCGATCACATAGGCAATATATAAAGATGATCCTGCAGAGTTGCGGTCACAATGCATATTAAGCACAAACTACTCTGTGGAAATAAAGCCTTGTGCTGCTATTTAATACATTTGGTGACTTCCCAGCTCTATGGTTTTGTAATTTCCAGATTTTGTCGATTATCATCGGTAAATGAGTGTCAAAATCAGCATCAGGAAATTTGTCATATATCGTCAATGTCCGATTACATCGTCCTATCGTCCAGCCCTAATGGTTATGTCCAATGCACCTATTACAGAGAACCTATTTCTATTGGCTATTTCCAGAATATATCTATATTTTTAAAGCGAATATCTTTAAAACATTTCAACAGAGTCAAATACTTCATTTGCCCCTTATTCTCTACCTCGTTGGCAATATTTATTTTCTTGGTCAATTTTATTTCTTAAGGAATCTTTTCGGAATATTAAGAGCAATTATGCAATAGGATTATACCAAAATTCCCTGTGCTCAAGTAGATCTAAAGTCGTACTAATAGGGAAATTGTCGTCTGAACAGTCACCTCATAAATTTCAAGTAAAATCAGCACTCAATCCTGAGTTGATTTAATGTTTCCTGCTTAAAGCGCGTGACTCATTGAACATGAGGATAGTTAAACAGTGCGCTTCTTTTCTCAAACTTGGAAAAAACATATGGCCAAATGCTACGTTACACTGATTTCAGCATGCGGTGTCTGGGCGTGATGATGCTCTGGTATCCACTCAAGAATTTACATCGAGTGTGAACGAGCACCCGTTTTCCCCCCCTCAATGTCTTCTGGAATACCGGAAGGCGAGCGCGAGCGCACGGTCACTCGGTTCATTGTCTGAGGCATCACATCGTAAAATAGATTCCTTCACTATGGAAATATCAGCATGAAAACAGCGGGAAAATCATATATATAGTAAGATTGTACTCAAATGTTAAACACAGATGCAGCTGTGCATAGGGAACCGGTGTGAGAGATACAGAGAGTAAAAATAATATGTTGTCCATCCACACCCTACGCGCAATGCGCATGTGCTTTGCCTAGACAAAGGATTAGGCAATTATGGTGTAGATCGAGACAATAAACATAAAAAAATAAGTAAATAATCATATGACCAGAAAAAAACAAATGGATTCAGACATAAAGAATAAATCCTGTCCGCGTTGCATTTGTGAGAGATTCAACGGTGAGGAAATACAGAAAAATACATTTCTTTTTCAAACATGGCATCATATAGGGTAAAAAATGTATATACAAACAATGTTGATCAATCACAAGTGTTTGTCAAGTGTATATTATTTATAAGCTTCTGTTCCGTAGTATCAGAGTGCACGCGCGTGTGTGCACCAGTAAGACATATCGCTGCTAAATGTGTGCCAGCTCTACTCTCTGGCAAAGGAGGATGGAGAACATCAGTCCATGCCTTTCAAACAACCAAAAACTCACGTTTGCTCTTTAATCATTACCAAAACCTCTATCATTCCACATAAATTCAAGAGTTCTGTGAAAACCCGCTATCTTATCAATGCCTGTTTTTTGCGCATTCGGAATTCTGTTCAGCAATTAATTCGTCAAGCAATTTTATTTTACACATTTGAAATAAAATAATATTAGACGGTGATGAGACGGCGATGGACGCACACTAAGAGATGGCACTTGTCCGCTCAGAACACGCCCCTCTCCACTCAGTTCAGCCGCGTGAATTTCTTGGCTCATTTAAATCTTTGAGCACATCAAAAATTATATATATATTTTTTTTTTTTAAATACCCATCATTCAGTTATTCACCTGCTTTATGACTTGTATCGATATGCTTAAACGTGCACTGATTTGGATATATCCCCTGTTTACCACTGTGCGCTCCGGCTCTCCAAATGGAGATGGAGGCACAGTTTATTCATCAGAGTTGCTCCAACTAGATTCAATTCCTGATAGTGAACAGTGAAATCTACTGAAAGAGTGAAAGACACTTACCGTCGGCGGTCGCCTTTCCTGTCTCTCCTTTCTCAAACGTCTGCTGTTTTCTTCAGTGACCGTTTCCAGTGCGCGTGGCGTCGGTGGGGTTTCTTGGGGCTGTTCGCTGTGTCTCGCGCTGCATTTCTCGCGCGCACTCTCGTATTCGGTTTGGGGGCGGGGGCACGCGACGCTCCAAGACGAGACACGGCTGCGCGCCACATAACGTCTACACAGTAACTTTGATATCTGATATTATCTAATAATAAAACAGTTCACAAACACATTAGTGTTTGTTTGGTTTTTTTTTTCGTTTAACCTCTTCTATTTTAATTAAATTGTGTCGTAACATCTTTAAACCAGTGTTACTTATTTGAATGATAGTTCCAATGCTTGCTGGTTAAATGTGGTATGAATTCAGAATGCTCAATTATCAAATTATACCAGCTCGTTTATTGTTTAAATCGAGGAACGCGCATCCTTGTGCTTGTGAATAGTAGGAGGCTGCTTTATAAATCCAGATTTTGTCTTGGCGCGCCCCCTGGAGACATCAACTGGTACTTCAGCGAACACAGAAAGAAAATGTGTGTGAGGGGCTAGAATGTCTAAGTAGGTATCCACCTTATTTTACAACGCGGAAGGCGGCATTTCCGGCAATGTAAATAAATAGAAGGATAATAATACCAGAATTTAGTGATATAATTTATAAACTATCACACAACCACAGGATGTACAGCAAAATTATGTCCTAATATCAGATAAGTTTCTAACTTCAGCATTTATAGTAAAAGAATAAGTGAATCACTCACTTGTTGCTGTGAGTTGTATTGAAGAGACAGAAATAAAATCTGCCTGTGTTTTTAGTCTCCGTGTAAACCCCCATTTATTCAGTTGAAGTCAGACGTTCACATACACCTTAGCCCAATACATTTAAACTATGTATTTAATTTTTTTGTCTCAGCTTTAATTCCTTTCATCACGTTCCCAGTGGGTCAGAAGTTTACATACACTCTGTTAGTATTTGGTAGCAATGCCGTTAAAATTCATTAACTTGGGTTAAACATTTTAGGTAGCCTTCAACAAGCTTCTCACAATAAGTTGTTGGAATTTTGGCTCATTACTCCAGACAGAACTGGTGTAACTGAGTCAGGTTTGTAGGCTTCCTTACTTGCATACACTTTTTCAGTCCTGCCCACAAATTTTCTATAGGATTGAGGTCAGGGCTTTGTGATGGTCGCTCAATACCTTGACCTTGTTGTCCTTAAGCCATTTTGCCACAGCTTTGGAGGTATGCTTGTGGTCATTGTCCATTTGAAAGACCCATTTGTGACCAAGCTTTAACTTCCTGCCTGATGTCTTGAGCTGTTGCTTCAATATATCCACATAATTTTCCATCCTCATGATGCCATCTATTTTGTGAAGTGCACCAGTCCCTCCTGCAGCAAAGCACCTCCACAACATGATGCTGCAACCCCCATGCTTCATGGTTTGCTATGGTGTTCGGCTTGCGAGCCTCACCCCTTTTCTTCCAAACATAATGATGGTCATTATGGCTAAACAGTTACATTTTTGTTTCATTAGACTTTTTCTCTAAAAAGTAAGATCTTTGTCCCCATGTTCACTTGCAAAATGTAGTCTAGCTTTTTTGGAGCAGTGGCTTCTTCCTTGCTGAGCAGCCTTTCAGGTTATGTCAATATAGAACTAATTTTACTGTGGATATAGATACTCATCTACCTGTTTCCTCCAGCATCTTCACAAGGTCCTTTGCTGTTGTTCTGGGATTGATTTGCACTTTTCGCACCAAACTAATTTCATCTTTAGGAGACTGAATGTGTCTCCTTCCTGAGCGATATGATTGCTGCATAGTCCCATGGTGTTTATACCTGCGTACTATTGTTTGTACAGATGAATGGGGTACCTTCAGGCATTTGGAAATTGAACCCAGGATGAACCAGACTTGTGGATGTCCACAATTTGTTTTCTGAGGTCTTAGCTGATTTCTTTTGATTTTCCCATGATGTCAAGCAAAGTTACACCTCCAATTCAGTATACCTCCTATCAGAAACTAATTGGCTAATTGTCTAAAGGTTTGACATAATTTTCAGGAATTTTCCAAGCTGCTTAAAGGCACAGTTAACTTAGTGTATGTAAACTTCTGACTTCAAATGTATGTACCTGCGTAACCTCAAATGATGTCTTTTTTTTTGTTTATTTCCAAAGGCGATAAGCCTTTCCATAAGCCATGCTGAATGTGAGATCTGCATGTCTGTTTACTATACGCTATAAGAAAGAAAGAATGTTCTCTGCAAATGCGTTTTTTTGCAAAGATGAAACAAGATTTATTTTTGGTGCAAAGAAAGTTAAAGCAACATTTGCTCAGCGGCTTTTTCTCTCTGATGGATGTGAAAGTTTTTGGAGGCATGTCAGACTGTGCGGAGGACTGTCCTCTCAGCGCCTGATCTCTCATTCTTTCTGCCTGTGCAACAGTGTGATAAAACAATGGCAAAATTACCTATAACTAATGATAATATGATGACATATATTGCCAGCCTGTAATATAAATCAGCATTATGTAGTATTTTTGTATTGCTAAAGTAGCTGGAAGTGGCTGATACTGGAAGTGGTCCACATTCAATGTTGAGAATGGCGGCACCCTAGTTTCGCTGAAAAATATGGTGGATAGCTGCAGGCCAGAGATCTCCAAATAGGGACAGAAACGGGCCCAACAGAGATGGGTCACTTCTATTAAAATGAATGGGAGAAATTGGAACACCCAACGGTAGCGCAATTTATGATAACATTGTTGTCATATTTTACTGCTGATTTGAAATATGCTCTTTGATCGTAATCTTGACCAACCGTTTTTGAGATTTCTGTCTTTTCCAATTCAGATAGATAGGAGCTGCACTGTCATGACTGGAAACACCCTCCTGATAGCATTCCAAAGATGGCTGACAGTAGACTGACTTGCCAGAAAGACTTTGGTTAGGGGATCCCTATAAATTAAAGTAGTTCTAGCTGCAGGCTGGAGACCTCCAAATGGGACAGGATCTCCAACAATGGGCGAAGTTACTCCAAAAGGGGGTTGCACCAACTCCAAAAGGGGACGTAACTTCCACTCACGATTAGGGAAAGGGTTAAGTTAAATATTATTTACATTTATGCATTTGGCAGATGCTTTTATTCAAAGTGATTACAGTGCCCTTATTACAGGGACAATTCCTCCAAAGCAATCGTTTTTATAAAACCGTTCCATAAACAAAAGTTAATATTGAGTAACTGACATTTCAGACACAATACGGTCCACATGTTTAGTTTGTGCTCTGACAAAGAAAATAGATGGGTTACAATGTTGCAAACCATGGAATTGGAATTCACAGACATGTAGAAGTAACACAAAATGAAATATTACAGTGTAGAAAAACAAAATATATATATATATTTTTCGTCCAATCAAATTAGTTGACCAGATCTAGTTGTAGATTTTGGCCTACCGTTTGGCTAATGTTACTAAATGTATTAACTGACAGAAGAAAAAAAAATATCCTGATTGTTCTGTGTATATTTATTTTTATTATAAATAAATTTATTCATTAACATTTGTGTCTTTTTTCATATTACAGCATGAAGGCTGTGCATTACAGTAATTTTACAAAAAGTGGGGGATGTTCTTAGGCACAAAGTGTAATATAATCTCTGTATCATCTAGAGAGTTATACAACACAGTTCCACTTTTGATTCTCCATAAACATTTAACCCAGCATAGAGAGGTAGAGTGATTGTGGTGTGGACTCTGGGTCAGAGACACTGTAGATAGAATTGTTGCACTGTGATCCACATACACTCCTATTCTTGAAGATTTGGAGAATATAGGGAGTTCAGTCTTGTTGTTATTGTGCCAGAATTAGGAACCAGACCCAGAGCAGTAAAAACTCCAGGAATGATTATTATATCCAAATCCACACTCCCTTCCTACTGATGCTCTTATATGACACTGATATGTCCACACTGTCACTCCACTCAACTTCCCAGTAACAGCATCCAAACACACTCTGAGAATTAATTGGCTACTTATTACCAAAGAATATCTTAATCTTGCATCTTGTAACATCTTCTGTAATTTCAGATAATTAGGATGACTTCAATAAACAATATTCAAAATGTCGAGCACTCTGGAACTCAATATGTGGTGCGGATCATCTTTTCTCTGAGTCTCACTCGCTGAGTTTGGAATTGCATGCTACTCGTACTATTTTTGCCATAGACCGATTTGGCAGAAGTAGCACCGAATTCCGATCTCAGCCTCTGTGTTTGTGTCATCATAAAAGCCTCTGCTAAAACAGTTCCTTCCTAACTGTTTTCACTTTACAAATTAAAGGTCTATTATTTCTTTAACACAAAAATATTGGAAAAATAATAAAATTTGCATGAATAAATCTAAACAGACTTTGACGTCAGCTACACTCCCACCAAATGGGAGGGGGGCTCTGTAGCTCATCCCTTTTGAGCTACAGTCACTAAACTTTGTACACATATAGATCTCATCATGCTGGACAACTTTCGCGCCGACAGTCGTAAGCTCTGCCCAATAGGAAGTTGTCTAAATTTCGAAGGGATTTTTGATATATCGAACCGTGTTGCCATGGCGACGGGATAAAATAATGTCAGAAAATTGGAAGAATTTTGACTCGGGGGTAACGCAAGGTCAAGGGAACTGAGCTCAGGGAAAAATGGGGAATGTGGACCCAGTTGCAATGAATGCATGGAAGACAGGGATAAAACAAAAACGTGTCTTTAATTATCCAAAGGAGAACTCAATGCCATAAAGTGAATCCAATTAAACATAGTTCATGGCAGTAAAAAATCCACAAGGTTTCAAAAAACATAAATCCAGAAAACAAAAATGATTTCCAAACAATAACAATCAGAAATCCACAGGGTCTCAGGAACAACAGAGAACAGGTCAGGGAAACTCAAATCCAAAAACCGAGCAATGAATGAACAAAAACAGCCAACTGGAATAAATCACAGAAAAACGAGACACAGGTGAAATGACAGACAAGCATGGGAAACACAGGGAGAACACAATGGCGACATCTAGTGACGTAAAGTAAAATATGACAAGACCAAGCACTGATACTGGTGTCTCCAGCCGGCCATTTCGGAGGTTCTGATAGAATTGCTGAGCGCTACATCATGACTCGGCAACACTCACAGACTATGAGACGTTTTAAGCCATAACGGAGCAGTGCTTTATCACAACCGGTGTAGGTCCAGCACCCATACCCCACACCAGCTGGCTCAGCGCCGCCAATACGGTTGCACAATTAATCGAAAATTAATCGTGATTACAATTATAGCTCTCACAATTATGTAATTGTGCATTCACCCCGAGACAAAGGGAATGAGACATTGCGAACGCTAGCCTCACTACAAGACTGGGAGTTCTTCTGAGGAGCGAGTGACGCACTCCTTGTCCCTCAGTCGGGAATTCTGAGGAATGGTGGTTGCACGCCTGCTTTTATGGTGAACGGCTTCGTGCCTTAAAGGGCGGGACTCAAATACCACAGCCAATATTAGAATATTGATGTTATTGTAAAGAGGTTTCAACTAGGTCAGTGTTTCCCAAACTGGGGTCTTCTTTCAATTTCATCAGTCTAAAATAACATTCAAACCCAGTTCATTTATTTCTCACTGGCAAAATGTATTTTGTGTGTCCTCTGGTATAGAAATAACAAAATGGTTGTGTCATAAAAGTCAGAAAAATATGCTATGAAATAACCTATGAAAAATCTTTTGTGATTAAAAAAAATGCATCTACTCGTGCGTCACAAAGTAGCTTTTTTCATCAACCCAGCCCAGTGCTATTTTCACTGTTTTATCAGTCATCCAAGATTTATTTTTTATTTTTTTCCACAGTTTAAAACGTAATTTGTATTTAAGGTTAGATGCATAGGGAGTTTTGATACTGATGGTAGGCTATAAGTTCAAAAGCTTTGATGACAGGAGTCAGACATTCAGCGCCACCAAATAATTTTCCATATTCACACGCTGTAATTTTCACTCACATTTGATTGCACGCTAGAGACCTGTTTTACACTGTTACATGATGTTTTTCAGCAAATGAGCTCAACATTGTTAACAGTGTCAAAAGCTGAGCGCGAAATTGCGCAGATACCTACCCTCAATGCTCGAATTTGGCCGACAATGCCGTACCTGCAATGATGCGCAATTCCAGGCACTGAACCGAACGCTATTCTTGCATACCACGACGTGCTGAGGGGGGAGTTTTCAAGTTATGCAGTTACATCATATCTAGCATACCCATCTCAATCGGTAAGCCATTTATTCAATATGTATATGTTTAATATAACATGTAAAAAAACATGTACCTTGTGTGAATTTTATCTATGCATTTGAGTGGTGGTACGTGAAAGGATGTTGAATGTTTAAAGTGGTAGATTAGGAACCACTGAAAGGTCATGTGGAAGGACACTCCCCATATGCATTAGCAAATGCAATGTCTCATTCCCTTCCCATTCCCTTCGTCTCAGGGAACGTAGGTTACGTATGTAACCAAAAGGTTTTATATCGTGAATGAGAAAATAAATGATTAACACTTAACATATAAAAGGTTGTGGTTACATGAAACTCTTAATTAAATCAATGAATTGGAACAATATACCCTTTTACTTGATAATACTCATTAAGTATTTTTACATGTGAAATTTGAGATATTTAGCTTGATTAACTAAATAAAAAACATATTATTAACCAAATCAATGATGCGCGAATTTGAATTTGAAACTGGCCAGAGCTCATAAAAATGGTTCAATATAAAGAAAATGCAAGTCTCCTTCGATGGATTACATCTGGGAAACTTTAGAACACACTGCAAAATTAGACGGATTTCATAAAAATTAAACAATATTTAGCAAAATATCAATGAAAATCATTTCTATCATTTCTAACAGCAGCAACTTCGCGTGGCAGCTCAACTCTCCGTACAATTACGATGTGCAAGAGAATCCTCTACAGGGTGAAAAGAGAACCACACTCATTTCTATTCAAATGAACCCTTTCTGGCAATGATTATACTGAATTGGCTACATGCGGTTCTAAGCATCAATGCAACTCATACAGTGAATAAAGTCAGGGAATACATTTTTTTTTTTTTGAGTAAACGTAACAAAAATTGTCAAAATCCAAAATATATTACAATGATATCTTGAGAATGAGAATGACATCTTTCATCAATAGTACGCCTATGTGAAAGGTTATTTTTGATGGTCAATAAATAATATTGCAAAATAATACTAAACATATGGCCTACATTAATCTGAAACAATTAATAATATTTTACTTAACACAAAAAACACTCATTCACATAAAAACATGTTTACACAAATCAAATATACATATGTACCCAAGTTACATACAGGTCTATTAATATTATTTATGTTGTTACTGTTAATGAACATTTGTATAAACTCAATATTGTGATATGACTCATTTTATTCGTAGACTCTTTAAATTGTTAGATCACATAGAGTTACTTTTGAATAAACTTCAACTCCTCCTATAAAACATACAGAGATCCCAAACCCAGAATAGAGAGGCTGAGTGAATGCAGTCTTTTATCAATGAATTCGCAGATTTTCTGTGGGGGATTATTAGCAGCTTTGATAGCATTATACATTTGGGTGATTTTAACATTCACTTATGCTGTGCTTCTAATAAACTAACTATTATAAAAACTAATTATTGACATCTTGGATTTTGTTCAGTGGGTAAATGGCCTACTCATTCACATGGTCATACCTTGACTTGGTATTAGCACATGGAATATCTGTTGACAGCATTGAAATCTGTGACAACACCATTTCTGATCACAATCCGATCCTTTTTTCAACCTCTCTCTCTCTGACTCTGTGGTGAAAGTCCCATCTCAGGTATGTTTGTCACGTATATTTTCTCCACGCTCCTCTACAGACTTCTTAAATGCATATAACGAGGTCCATAAACCTCTGGATCAAATAATTGCGATGCTGAGGAATGTCTCAACTTATTCAATTCCATCTGTTCAAATACCTTAAACTCTGTAGCTCCATGAAAGGCACGTAACCGAAAACCAAAATCAGAGCCATAGTTTAATGACACTACGCGATCACTCAGGAAGATCAGCCGGCAGGTGGAACGTAAATGGAAAAGGACCATCTACAAGTGTTTTACGAAATAATGAAGAATGCACTGTCCACCTTCCAAAAAGCTGTCAAATCTGCTAAATCAAAATATCTATCTAAGATTATAACTAAAAACTCCCATAGACCCAGAACTCTTCTCCACCATCAACGCAGTTTTAAATCCTATTACAACTAATTTTCCAGAGTCATCAGTGATCTGTGTGAAAATTCTCTTAATATTTTTTACTGTTTGGAGTGAATTTGAGCCTGTTTCTCTCCAAATATGCAGAGAAATCACTGAACATCTAAAGCATACCTTATCTACAAATTATGTCATACCACCACGCTTTTTCAAGCAAATATTTGACACTATTGGTCCAGATTTACTGTCTGTTATTAACAACTGTCTCTGGACTGGGACTGTGCCAACTTGCCTTAAACTTGCAACAGTGACACCTCTCCTCAAAAAACTCAATTTGGATCCCGTTATCTGTACCAATTTTAGGCCTTTTATTTTGCGAAGATTATCGAGAAGGCAGTTTTAACCCAGTTGCAATCATTTTTCAATATGAACTCTATCCTTGAACCTCTCCAGATGGGTTTCAAACCTTTG
Organism: Moxostoma hubbsi; assembly: GCA_032164185.1. Classification (NCBI taxonomy): domain Eukaryota; kingdom Metazoa; phylum Chordata; class Actinopteri; order Cypriniformes; family Catostomidae; genus Moxostoma; species Moxostoma hubbsi. The sequence goes on along the minus strand of JAVLUX010000009.1, from coordinate 39,936,883 downwards.
CATAGTACAGAATCTGCTCTACTAAAAGTACTCAATGACATCCTAATGACTACAGTCTCTGGGAATGTCATGGCTCTGGTCCTCTTAGATCTTAGCTCAGCATTTGACCTTCTTGACCACAATATCCTTATTTAACACCTTGAGCATTGTGTTGGTATTCGGTGGGTACGGCTCTGGATTGGTTCCGGTCATATCTGTCAGATAGAAGCTTCTCTGTTGCAGTGGGCCAGCACACCTCCTCTGTGGCACAGCTTACCTGTGGTGTTCCGCAGGGCTCGATCCTCGCTCCAACCCTATTTTCTTTATATATGCTTCCTTGCTATTTTTAACAAATATTTGGGGTGTCATTTCATTGTTACGCTGACGACACACAGATCTATGTACCTATATAACGTCATGAAAAACAAGCTCTTGACACTTTCTTAGCTTGTCTGCTGGTTGACAGATAATTTCCTACACCTTAAGGAGAATAAAACAGAAACTATCCTGTTTGGACCAAACATGCTTAAAAAAAAAAAAGTGAACAACTTTGACTTCAGTATTCTCACTCCTCATCTCACTTCTCACGCTAAGAACCTAGGCTTTTTCTTTGATAGTAGCCTGAAGTTCAACAAACAAATGAACGAAGTGGTTAGATCACGTTTTTTCCACTGACGTCGCCTAGCTAAAACAAAACCTTTTCCATCCAGGAAAACTTTTGAAATTGTGCTCCATGCATTTATTTCTTCACGCTTGGATTACTGTAATTCTCTGTACTCTGGCCTGCACCAATCAGCTCTATCCCGCCTGCAGATGGCCCAAAATGCTGCGGCATGAATTTTATCGGGTAGTTGTAAACATAAATACATCACTCCCATTCTGATCTCCTATCAGATTTCAAAATGATTTTTCTATAAATCTTTAAACAATCAGGCACCCCATTATCTCTGTGATTTGGATTGTCTGCATAACCCAACCAGATCACTCAGATCCAGGGATCGTGGACTTCTGTCTGTTCCTAGATCCAGGATGAAGCATAGAGGTGATAATGCTTTTTGTATAACTGGCCCCAAACTGTGGAACAGTTTACCAGATTACCTCAGGACCGCCTAAATCATTGTTTAAAACTTTCTTATTTTCATTAGCTTTTAATTTACCATGGTTAAGCTGTGAAATTGCCCTACTACCTGTGTTTTATTTATGTTATACTGTCTGGCCTGTGACAACACTTTGGTCAACCATGATTGTTTTTAAATGTGCTATATAAATAAACGTGATTTGATTTGACTCCAGGACTGATCATTCTGTCTAAAATTGCTCTTCTTACCCTGACCCTTCCTGCTGATGCTCTTTTATGACACTGATACATCCATCAAACCTATGTTTTTTGTTTTTTCAAAACATTAATTTCAAATCTCTGAACAGTTCACATCATATTTTAATTTCTTATTCATTTAAACAAATTTCACATGTTTTGGCACATGTGTACATACATGTATATTCCTTAAACATCTGTGACATGGAATGTTTTTTTATTGTTGGAGGTTTTTTTTATTTATTTAAATTTTTTGGCATGGACGTCATTTTGTGGCAATTTTCTGTTCACTATATATGACTTTATATGTAAGAAATGTGTAAAAATGGACATGCAAATGTACATTTTCTGTTTACATGTAACACATTGCTACAAAAATATATACTATAATATTAAATAATAATATCCTTTTTCTGTGTACTGCAGTATTGCACAGTATTCACTTTCCCCAGTAAACTTTTACATACTGTTGAAATCGCTGTCTAAAAAGCTCAGTGTGATACACAACAGCATTCAGCTAGAAAAAACTGACTTTTTGTAAAGTACAGTATGCAATCAGTCAACAAAAAAGTAGAAAAAAAAAATTGTATAAGTAGTAAATATAATATACATTGTGACAAAAATGATTTATGGCCTATGATTGATGACTTAATTGATCACCTTTGACCTTTCCCCCCTCCCCATCCCCACACCACCCCTCATACTTTGTGCCAAAAATGATTGATGGTCTATGATTGATGACCTGTTTGGTGCCCCCCCTTTGACCTCCCTCCCCACCCCACCCCACCCTCACCCCGCCTCACCCCTCCGGCAGTTGTACAGGCTGTGGTATGAATTGGTTGGTCAGCTGTTTTGATGCCCCCCTGCGCTGTAGCCGATCCCATCTGTGTATTTAAAAGAGTAGACAAATTATTAATCTTTAATGATCTACAATGTTAATGGAAACTGAGATGATAAAAATATTGTTATAAGAATTGTTTTCCTCATCTATTCAATTAAATAATTGATGTAATCATTGAGATGTTTTTCAAAAACATATTCAAATTTCTCACCATCAAAAGTCATAGCACACACGTAATTAGCAACATGTTTTCCATTATCACAGCGTGTTTCAAAATCATAGAAAATGTAACGGTCTGTATATTCCTTGGGAATGGTAGGTTGTATGAAACACTGGTGTTGACCTCCACGGCTTACATCATCCCCGCAATGTAAACACTTATCATTTGGACAGTTATGAGGTTTGGGGTTTTTGCCAGCAGTGTAGTAACGTTTACCGCATTTACGACAATATTTTGTAGTATCGCAAGGAGATCTACCACAATCATCACTCGTAGGAGTTACTATTTTATGGGCATTAAAACAGTAGCTAGATCTGCAATAGCGTATAGGCAGTCTTGACAGTGTATTGTGTTTTTAGGATGTTTGTAGCATTTGCTATCATTGCACTCAGAGCACACATTTGCAATCATGATTCTGTCTGCTTGCATACCCCGTGTAACAGAAGTTGCATACATATGCAGACCCTATAAATGCTTTCAAATTCTTTATCATGTAATAATGGCCATCATGAATGTAAAGATATGCTGTTTTGGGGTGTGGTTCATCAGAAGTTAAATATTTTTCTAACTTTCCAGCGCTTGACCTGTGAAAGACAACAATTTTTATGTCTAATGCTTGTTCAAATTTCGCAATGTCTCCTAGACCTATTTTATGCCGAGGTGTGAAACCGCCAGCAATTTGAATTGTTTTACCCCTCCTTTCTAAGTTGTCATGCGAAATCTGTGGGTCGAGAAAATATGCGAGGCATATTGAAAAGCACAGATTGTTTGTTGTATTGGCAGGGGAAAATAAATGCATTCGTTTTCTTCTAACTACTTCGTCATGTGCTATATCAACCAGCTTTCGACGAGCGCCACCGTTCTTACTTCTGGCTATGGACGCATGTAACTGCAAACTGTCGTCAGCCATCACTTTCGTATTGCTCTGCATGATTTTTTCAAATTGTTCAACAAAAATGTTTTCATCGTAGCCATTACTAGGTGATAATACACAATTTACATCAGATTTCAGACTGGGACCTCTAAGAGATATATTAATAATACCAGAATCATTTGCCATCTGTCTGGAGAATGACACCATCTCAGATAATCCATTATGCACAGATGTACTGTATGCAGCAAGGTCTGTAGATGTTATTTCCCTTAAATTTAGAGTTCTGTGTATCTCTATACCATTGAAACGCGGTCTTGACACAATCGTGAATTCGTTTAAAACTCCACCGTTTCTAGCCAATTCATCAATATCGTTCTGACTTAAACTCACATGGGGGTCATTCGTGTCTGATGAAATATTGCTTACACCACCAATCTGTACTGCATCGACAAACAAATCATCCTCATTATTAGCAGCCTCATTATCAACCCCGTTATTACCAGCCTCTTGCATTTTTATCAGCGCTTCTAATCTTTCACACAGACTAGGGGTTGAGACCATTTCTTCATGATTTTTAATCATGTCTTCTAATATTTTGCATAAATTAGAGTATGGCGGTTCTGATGTTTGCGTCTCTGTATCGTTTAGTTCGCCCCTTGTGGAGCTGTGTGATGTTGGTTCTAAGGATATATTTAACCTTTCACAGTCTTTGTTGTTATTAGATGCAATTAAATGATCTCTCTGTGTTTGAATAATAGCCTCTAATCTACCATTTAAATCCAAATAGGCAGGTCCTAAAAATTCCATCTGACCATCTATAATATTTTGTAACCGTTCAATATTTGACAAATGGTCATATCTAGTTCTTGCAGAAGGGTTTTGTTCAAAGTCTGGTTGACAATCTTGCAAATCATCGTTTGAACGTAATCTTTTTTTTTCACTAGCCATATTTGAAAATCTTTTTTCAATTTAGATTTATTCTCCACTGATTATACACCAACCACACAAAACACTTTATGAAAAACAATCACAAATCAACTAGATAACCCAAAACAACACATTTTAACATAAATCAGTTATCATCTACCAGCATTGACAGTGTTATTAATATTGGATAATGCAGTTACCATTAGTTGGTTTTCTCTGTAGGAATTCTGAAGAACACGATCACATTTATTTAATATCTCACGATTTGCTCCAACACGATCAAGCATAATCCTTGTAAGAGTTCCTTGCTCTTCTGAGTTCGTCATAACCATATGAAAACAGTCACAAAGGCGTTTGACATTATCTGAAATGATATTCACTTTATCTGAAATGATATCCAATCTCTCATCACTCCTTCGAATCCGTTCACACAGTTCAATCAACAAATCATGATGAAAGTTCTGCTGATTTGAGGGTAGAGATTCACCAGCATTCACCACCGACTCTTCCACAATCTCCTGATGGGTCGTATCGCCGTCCGTACCATCCAAGACTGTGTTAATCGCCGAAAGCACATCCGCTGTATCGTTTACCAACAAGGATTCATCTGGCACCGCCGGTATCACGGGAGATGAGACGGCATTATCGGTGTTGTCTGGAACAAATTCGTTGCTGAAACTACCGGCCTCCCAGCTTCTCATGAAAAATGTATCATCGAATATCAATGCGGGGTCCTCCTCAGTCTGCAAACTGGTAGTGTACAGATCTATATAAAAATGTGTACAGAATATGTGTGTTAGCGAGGGTTTGTCATTTATTTATTTAAAATAATGTTAGCGTGAAATCCTACTCACCAACTGACTCGTTTAACACCGAAGTCTGTTTTTCACCAAAACGCCCTCTTGTACCATTTCCAGCTGGAGATACAATATGTAAGCGGGGTTTGCGTGGATTCCCCGGAATATTATTCTTGCTGTATGGTGAACGGAGTTGGGGGTTTGGTTTAGCAGTGGTGAATCCGGGTTGTGTGACAAGTGCGGCCACGTCAAAGTTTGAGATATCTGCAACCAGAAAATACATTTTTTTATTTATAATCAATATTGCATGATCAAGCTAGCTCTCAAATATTGTGTATACCTTGCAGTGGCGAGCGGATTCCTGAATTGTTCTCCCCCGTTGGATTATTAATTAACGGTTCAGTCACTGAAAATAAAAGAATATAGTCGCATAATATTTAAACACGTCTAATATATATAAATAATTACATTAAAAATCTTTACGTAACTTACACAGTTGATCGATGGTGTTCAAATTTTCATGTTCATCTATCGGTCCTGAATTACGTAGAAAAATGTTTAAACATCAATTTACCAAAATGTACGTTTACCTGTAAAGTACACATATTTAAAATCATCGTACATGCACCACATACTTCTGGAAATAAAAGCCATTTTAAAGAATAATGCAATGTGTTACACAGATGCTGTCGCTTCGTACACAATACCAGAATGACTTATATTACGCATGGCCACAAACACCCCAAAAATCTGTTTAAATGGGCGGCGCTACTCTGGGGTTTTCACATAGGTTACATATTGATCCGCGCCTGATTGTCTAGATCGTAAATATTCGTGACAGTCTCTCTTTTTATTTATTTTTAGTTGACGAATGAGCATGAAGAAATGATGATGCGAAATAACCTAAACAGTTTTATCTTACACCTTTCACACGCTTGGATGAATATACAACCATTGTTTTTATTGTAAAATATTCAGAGATCAAAGACTTAAAATGACGTTCGATTTCTTGCAAACAAACCCCACAACCTTAACAAAAACCCACACAACCATTGTCCGGAAACATTTTACAATGATGCTTTGTCTCTTACGCCTATGCCTCCAGGGTGGCCTTTAACTTAGATGATAGAATGGTCAATGCTGACCATTGACCACACACCGTGAGATCCAATGCGTACAAGATAATAAATCAAAATGGTTTAAGCTATGCTTGATAATATAAAAGGACTGTCAATATACAACCATTGTTTTTTATTGTAAAATATTCAGAGATCAAAGACTTAAAATGACGTTCGAATACTTGCTAACAAAAACCCCACAACCATTGTACGAAAATATTTTACAATGATGCTTTGTCTCTTACGCCTATGCCTCCAGGGGAACCGTTAATGATAGAATGGTCAATGCTGACATTGACCACCCACCGTGACGATCCAATGCATACAAGATAATAAGTCAAAAATGAACCCCTCAAGACACTCTGTTTTAAATAGTTGACGATCTGTTCACAAAAGACATACTTAAAGATTTAAAATCAGATGCACCATTGGTATGTGCCGCAACAAACACACACACACACACACACACACACACACACACTTGTTAACTCCTGTGAATGAAATCTTACACAGCACCCAGCGGCTGGGTCTCTTGTCTCACACACACACACACACACACACACACACACACACACACACACACACACACCCCCCCACCCACACACCCACACACACACACACACCCACCCACACCCCCACCGTTAACTCTTGTGAATGAATTCTTACACAGCATCCAGCGGCTGGGACTCTTGTCTGTTTCTTCATTTTCATTTGGATGAGCTCGTGAAAGGACTTTGAGCAGGAGATGTAAGATTCTTTCTTTAAAGATGCATTTTACTATTTCAATGAAATGGTGTTTGTTGAAATTAACTGTTAAACATGTTTATATAAAAGTTTTTTATTATATCAACTTATTGTCATTGTACAGTGTACGCTTACAGAGTCAGTGAAAATGCAATTGTTTTCGCATATCCCAACTAACCAGGGGTGAACACGTAACAGATTCCCATACCAGGGGTTGAACCCGGACCGCCTGGATGAAAACCAGGAATCATAACCGCTAGACCATATGGGAACATGATACACTTTGTTTAAAAATAAAGAAAGTCTTATTCATGTTTTGCATCTGAATGCCAGTATCCACTGTTTTAGATACACATTTTCATCACTTTGTGTCTGAATGAGTTTTGATTCAACTAATATCCAATGTTTTTAGAAACACATTTTAACCTCTGTAAAAGTGCCGCCACACCGTGATTTAGCACCAAGCATTGCAAACATTAAAAGAGACATTGTTTAAACACATTTTAAATGTAATAACCATTTTTTACCCCCCTACAATAATAATAATAAATACAATAACACCCCCGCATTACTTATCATGTTTTTGAAAAACATCTCAATGATTACATCAATTATTTAATTGAACAGATGAGGAAAACAATTCTTATAACAATATTTTTATCATCTCAGTTTCCATTAACATTGTAGAACATTAAAGATTAATAATTTGTCTACTCTTTTAAATACACAGATGGGATCGGCTACAGCGCAGGGGGGCATCAAAACAGCTGACCAACCAATTCATACCACAGCCTGTACAACTGCCGGAGGGGTGAGGCGGGGTGAGGGTGGGGTGGGGTGGGGAGGGAGGTCAAAGGGGGGGCACCAAACAGGTCATCAATCATAGACCATCAATCATTTTTGGCACAAAGTATGAGGGGTGGTGTGGGGATGGGGAGGGGGGAAAGGTCAAAGGTGATCAATTAAGTCATCAATCATAGGCCATAAATCATTTTTGTCACAATGTATATTATATTTACTACTTGTATATAACAAACATTTTCAGGGTTGACTACCATGGTGAAAAAACAAACATTTTGCCCAGTACTGCTAACATGATGACAAAAAAAACTTTTCATTTTCATTTTGGTGGTATTGGCCAATTTACTGACACAATAACTATATTTTGAAGCATGAATTAAATGTTTTTGGGTGAGTCACAAAATTTTTCAGACATGCAATAGAGTTGTGATGTCCCTTTAAACAGTTGTGACAATTGCACTTACTGTCACGAACTCCACTTTGTTTTCCCCTTAGTTATGGACATCATTTCCCAGGATGCACTTTTGTTAATTACCCTCACCTGCCCTCCATCTTCCACAGCTGTTCCCTGTTCCATCTTCATCCTTCTGTGTATAAACATCCTCTGGTTTCCTTCCCTCATCATCATTTTTTGTTAGTTTGTCTGTCAGTTTGGTGACATGTATTTTGAATGTTACAGACCTATTTTACCAGCAAACTGTTAGGTTATATTTCCCATTTTCATAAAATTAATAAAATTAGTCTGGATTTGGATCCACATTTCCAGTCTCATCTCTCCCATCAATGTTACAGAAGAACAACTGGAGCAACTCACTCAAGGGTCTTCAGTGGAGGACTACTGCGTGAGATTCTGGAGCTTGGCCTTTCAAGTGGGCTGGGAAGAGGGAATCCTCAGGATCATGTTCTGGTTGGGGTTGAATGAACCGGTGAGGGAGATGGTCCCATTGAACTGCAACAGTCTGCCACTTGGTGAATTCATTGCTAACATCGTGATGGCTGGTCTTCTGCATTCTGCTTCAGCGGCCAACCCTCTTGCAGTGACTTCAACGGCTCCTTTTCAAACTGCACTTTGTTTTGCCCTTAGTCATGGACTTCATTTCCTAGGATGCACTTTTGTTGATTTACCCTCACCTGCCTTCCATCTTCCACAGCTGTTCCTTGTTTCATCATCATCCTTCTGTGTATAAATGCCCTCTTTTTTTTCCTTCCCTTATAATTGATTTTTGTTAGTTTGTTTGGTAACATGGTAATTTGATTGTTATAGACTTCCCCTCTTTAAGTATTTTTCTCATCTGAGTTACATTTAATGAAATTAGTCTGCATTTGGATTCCACACTTTCTTGTCTGTCCCATCAACGTTACACTTACAGTGTAGAGGATGTTAAGACCTTTTCGAAAAAATGAACCAAAGCGATTGAGGAAAAGCCGTTATAATACTTGGCATGTATTATTTCAGTGATATAAGTTATATTGAAGCAATCTCACACGATCAAGTGTGTGATATGGCCCTACATCAGCACTACTGTGATTCGGCTGCAGGTGATTGCAGCAGTGCTGATGTAGGGCCATATTGCACGATTATGAGTGTGATACTGCTTGTATACAACAGTTCAATGAACAAGTTAATAAAAAAAAATTACACAACGGATCAGAATCTGCTGTTGCTGGTTCAAAACAAATGATGCATCCAAGCCTTCATTAGTAATTCAAAAAGTTCACTCAAGAAAAAGTATCACCGCTTGTGCTGTTTCTAACAAGTTATTGAAACAAGGATGTGTGTGTGTGTGTGTGTGTGAGAGAGAGAGAGAAAGAGGGAAAAAAGGCTGCTAAAAGTGACTTTACAGTGCGTTGTTTCTAAAATGCTTGAACTGCTGAATATTCTTATTATATTTCTCTATTTAATATATCAGTACAGTTCAGTCTCATTGCTGATATAATAAGAAATGCTTTCTCTCTTTTGATTGTAATTCTCATGTAAATGTCGGTATTGCATATATTTCTATTTGACATTACATGATGAGTAATTTAATGTCCAAGCATTACCACTACCAAATATCTTTTCTATCTCCTCTCTGCAAAAGCCTTCAGTTTGTCTCTCAGATCAGCAAACTCACATCTTCAGTTTCACCATTACACTGATCAGGATGAGCAGCTTTTTAGTTTTGTTTTCTTCACTTTCTCCAGCACTTCTGCCAGCATGATGTTTTGACCAAAAAACGGTCTTGGAGTGAAAGTCTGTAATACAGTTCATACGGTAACTGTGTCCACAGGGAATAGCCACTGGATCCTTCAGTAAATTCAGACAAATTGAACAGCTGAACTGGTCCTGAGCCCATAAAATATTGGCCTCTGCCATTTCACTGTGTGTACATTACACACAGATATAGAAACACATCCACATACAGAAACTTTGTTTCAGTTGTCTTGAACATCCTGTTTTTTCCAGGGTTTGTGTTTGAGAAACGTGCAAATAGGTGTGCCATTCATGTAATACACAAGTTCACTGGATAGCAGTCAGACCAACAGATGGATGGATAGAAAGATGGATATCACCCACATCATAATTATAACTCTGCCTCTCATTTTACCTTTCCACATGTATATCAAGGATCTGAAGCTGTAGCCAAGAGACATATTTATGTTCCTCTTCTTGACTGAGAAACCCTTTGAGTGTGTGTGTGTGTCAGAGCTAAAGGAAGTTTACTGAAGCAAAAGGAAGTTTGGCTCCTATAACCTACACTGTCAGTGTTGGGCAAGCTACTCAAAAAATGTAGCAAGCTAAGCTACAAACTGCTCAACACAAACATTTGTTAAAAGCTACACTTCAAAGAAAGTAGCAAGTTACACTACAAGCTACATGACAAAAGTAGCTTGCTACATTTAAGCTACTTAATTTTTTTCAACCGCAGATGTACAGAGCATACCATCATAGACAAAGCATCTAAAAGACTTCTTCACATGATGTTTATGAAAGCCTTGGTACAGAGTGAGTGATTGAGCACATATGGGCAATAACAATGTGATTTCTGATTGTATCAGATGAAAATACCATGGTACTCTGTTAAACAATTACCATATTCATGTACCATTCTGTATTTGCATGGTGCTTCAAAGTACTATGATTAGAAATATGATTACCATATTCATATACTATTGTATTTACATGGTGCTTCAAGGCCATTCAAAAAATACCATGGTACTTTGCTATATGATTACCATATTCATAAACCCTACCATTGTATTAACAGTGCAGTTAATGATACATGTCCAAAAAAAAACATGGTAATGCCATGGTATGATTTTAAGTGTTTTTGTGTAGGCTAATAAGTGTTTTGATACTCTTTTGTTTGGAAAATGTATACAAGCTGCAAACATGTTGAACTTTATAAAGACCTTCTTCACCTCATTCTAGCTGTCAGTTTGTCCAGATACTCAGGTGACATTTCACCCCACTCTTCCTGTAGCACTTGCCATAGATGTGACTGTCACGGGCACATCTCACGCACCTTACAGTCTAGCTGATCCCACAAATGCTCAATGGGGTTAAGATCCATAACACTCTTTTCCAATTATCTGTTGTCCAATGTCTGTGTTTCTTTGTCCACTCTAACATTTTCTTTTTGATTTTCTGTTTCAAAAGTGGCTTTTCCTTTTCAATTCGTCCCATAAGGCTGCACCCCTGAGTCTTCTCTTTACTGTTGTACATGAAACTGGTGTTGAGCGGGTAGATTTCAATGAAGCTGTCAGCTGAGGATAAGTGAGGCGTCTATTTCTCAAACTAGAGACTCTGGTGTACTTATCCTCTTGTTTAGTTGTACATCTGGGCTTCCACATCTCTTTCTGTCCTTGTTAGAGCCAGTTGACCTTTGTCTTTGGAGACTGTAGTTTACACCTTTGTATGAAATCTTCAGTTTTTTGGCAGTTTCAAGCATTGTATAGCCTTCAATCCTCAAAACAATGATTGACTGACGAGTCTCTAGAGAAATCTTTATTTTTTGCCATTTTTTGACCCAATATTAACATTAAGATATGCCAGTCTATTGAATACTGTGGCAACTCAAAAACAAACACAATGACAATGTTAAGCTTCATTTAATGAAACAAATAACTTTCAACTGTGTTTGATATAATGGCAAGTGATTTTCTAGTACCAAATTAGCAATTTATCATGATTACTAATTTACAACTATATATTAAGCTTTATATTTATATATTTATATATTCGTATTTACTAAGTGTTTCCTGCTGTATATATAATGTATATACTGTAGGTATATATCATTAATAATAATTAACTCTCCGGTTCACTTTTGTGAAGTTTTACAAAGTGAGCCAACCTAAATGATCTCGGTAATCGTGAGACTGTCTCGAGCATCCTCACCACGGGAACAGCAGGTGGAGCGCGCGAGGCAACGGGGCTCCAGAAGTTTTGCCATTCAAACTGTGCGCTGGGCGGAGCCACCGGACAGGGAGCCGACTCAGCGGAGTCGTTGCTAAAACTTGGCTAGAGTCGAAACCCTCGCTGGTGTCACCGAGGCGCGTGTCACACCGGCATATAAAGTGACCTCGCGCCGTGTCTTTATATCCTATATCGAATATACAATTACACTTCACGAGCTGCGGTGTCACAGCGCTCGTGGAATATTCCTCTTTTCCTTACTCTCGTGACTTGCAGCGGGGCACATGAGAGCTTCAAACATCTGTACGGTCTGAAACAAAGACGTGTTTCTGCGAAAGAGAGAAACAGACAGGCTTCAGTGGTTCCTGGAGAACAGTGAGATGCAGTGAGAGACTTGCCAGGCTCTTTTCACTTTGTGTGTCACTGATGGTTCGGCTCGTCGACTCCTATGAAGACCACACATATTAATAATTATAAGGACAATGGATAACTTTTTCACCGAGGTAAGTTTTGAAGCAAATATTATTTTTGTCAGTATACAGTATATGTGTAATATATACTAGTAATAGCGATGTTCTGCTATTTCTGTCTTATAGAACAAAACTCATAAAAGTTGCTTTTACAAGTTCAGTTGCTTTGTAGCCTACTATGAAAATTACCAGGTGTATATTTTTTCTCTGCTGTTGCTATTTTTCATTTCGTTTTCTTAACATTCATGACTGTGTTGTGTGTGTGCGCGTGCGTATGTGTGTGTTATTAATGTGCGCGCGCGTGCGAATGTGTGCGTGTTATTAATGTGTGTGCGCGAGAGTATGTGTGTGTTATTAATGCGTGTGCGCGTGAGTATGTGTGTGTGTCATTAATGTGTGTGCGCACGACTCGCTCAGTCATGGCACGGTTCTGTAACGGAGCTAAACTGTTTGGGCGCCTTCCGTTTGGGACGGTTCCCAGCGAAGCACGCTGGAACTTCCTTACCTTTCTTCACGTTTTCATCTACATCCCGCTTCTATTATTAGAAGTCCAAACATAAACCCTCAGCACCCTCACCTTAGCACTCGCTGAATTAACAAATATTAGGCTATTGCACTTAGCATCTGTTCAGTGTTTATACCTCTTTTAACCATTATTGTGATACTACAAATAACATATTGCGTTTATTACATTTCTTAGAATAATAAATATGCATTTATTAGGCCCTTTGATGATGATGATTATTATTATTATATATTATTTATATTTATATTATTACAATATCGTATTTTTATTATTATATATTTTATAATATAACAATAATAATTGTTAATGACATTATGCTATTTTGGCCAGGGCTCACTTGTAAATGAGATATTTATCTCAATGTGTTTATTTCCCTGGTTAAATAAAGGTTTAATAAAAAAATAATAAATAAAAAAAATTATATTAGCGATATATTCTATTAGCATTATATAATAGTAATAATTTATTTTAATAATTAGAATACACTTATATAACGATAATAAAGTAGAATGATAATTATATTATAACAATATTACTAACTATTAAATAATATAATTAGGCTGTAATTGTTGTTATAGAATGGTAATATAATATAATACTAATTATAAATTACTATAATAAATATATAATAATAATAATAATAATACAAAATTTAAATATAATTAAATGAATCCATGTTGTAAAGGTATTTTTGTGTTAATGCATGTCAGGACTGGTGATGACAGATATCAGACTGTAGAATTATTCATCCCTGGTGACCTGATTGTGACATGAGCGCGAGATGACTATCAGTAGCGCGAGCCGCTCCCTTTTGAGTCACAACTGAACGCTCCCAATATTGGCTAGAGGCGGATCGTTATGACATCCAGAATGAGCTGGTCACCTGTAAAGTTGTGGCTCTAATGAAATAAATCCACTCGAAACACAACTCACCTGCTCCGACTCAGATATTTACTATATGTCATGTATTAAAAGTTTCGTGGTCATGAAGGGAAGCACAAAAAAAGCAGTAAGCTGGATGAGCACTGTATCAACTTTACCACATCAGTGTCAAATATCTACATGCTGCTGCGTATCTAGCGGGCGAATCGGTTCTGAACAAAAGGAGCTGTGTCTTTAAAAAGAGCAGATTAATCCGAAACATGCGAGTGGAATGCGGAGAAGAGCTTGTGAATGACTTTCTCACAGACAACTCTTCTACAGTTCATGACTAACTACATATATAGAAAAAGACAGAGACATATTTAATGTTATTATGCTTTGGCAATGTAAAATGTCTTGTTCTTACCATGCCAGAAAAGCTCTCTGAATCTGAAAGAGACAGTTTTCACCCACAGCTTTTCTACATGTATAACCTGTCTTGTTCTTACCATGCCAGAAAAGCTCTCTGAATCTGAAAGAGACAGTTTTCACCCACAGCTTTTCTACATGTATAACCTGTCTTGTTCTTACCATGCCAGAAAAGCTCTCTGAATCTGAAAGAGACAGTTTTCACCCACAGCTTTTCTACATGTATAACCTCAGAGAGAGAGAGAGAGAGAGAGAGAGAGAGAGAGAGAGAGAGAGAGAGAGAGAGAGAGAGAGAGAGAGAGAGAGAGAGAGTGATTTCTGTCTCACATAGCTCTTAGAGAGACCATTTATTTTCTCATACAAACTGCCCTACTTTTATTTTCTTCAGTTTTTTGGTTTAGCTTAGATGCACACTCGCACATTTGTTTGCACTTATGGTTGCAGATGTGCATGTCTGTTTTTTTTGTTGTTTGTTTTGGGTGTGTTTATATGGCTGTGTTTGCATAGCAGCGTCACTAAGGTTAATGCCTCTTGGCAGTCGCTGTAGGCGGAGCTTACACAAAGGTAAAGCTCTTCCTGTGAGGTGGCCAATCAGAGTCACAGGTAAAGTTTGACATATTTAGCAGAGAGGAGTGACACTCTGGGAAAATAAACACTCCAGGTTATTGTTTCTTTTAGAGAGCGCAGCCAATCAGAAAGCAGAAAATGTGAGTTTTTGAAATGGATTAAACCTCATTTCTTCTTCCTCTGTTTGTAAAGCTGCAGGTGCAATAGTGAGGTCTCAAATACTCAGAATTCACTTTGATTTCTCTTGAATATGAAGGATTTAACTCTCTCTCCCTGCTTTTTTTTCTGCTGCATTGCTGTTGATGTTTATGCAAGTTTAAGTTCTTAAAAGTGAAATCAATCTTAACACTTGTGAAATAGTGAAACACACAGAGGGGGTGGATCTTAAGCCCAAAGTACTTCGGTTAGACGCGTACAGGACGTATGATGCAAATGTAATTATCAGCAGAGTGCTCGAGCACTGAACACGTGCAGCCTGATTTTTTAACAGCGCGTACTCAGAATGCGAACGCACCAGGAATTATTTGTACTGAGTATTGGGTCCACAAGGTGGCAGCACTCACAGTTGAGCCATTGCTGTCACAACAAAGAAGAGAAGAAGATGTGCACGTGGGTGTCCACGTCAAGACGAGGTCAAAGGATACCTGTATTTGTATAACTTTGTATACTGGTGTCTCAATTCCTGAATAGAAATAGTCCAGTATATCATAGCAGTTGTATAATGAAGTTGTCAAATAAAGTATACTTTGTAAGGCTGAGCATTTGACTGTACACAGATGCTAAGCGTTCGTGTCAAAACCAAAGTATACTTTGGGCTTTATTCTGCATACAGTAACCATGGCCATGAAACACTTTACACCTAAACACACATACACATACATATATTTACCTAGCTATCTAAATCAGGACATACCATAGACTTCTAATGTTGTATAAAGCTAATTGTCTATAAATCTTGAGAAGTTTGTTATGTTATGGATAAACTGTGTAAGTCCTCTTTCCAAAATTAACATGAATAACATCAGAAAGGACACATACATCTTCTCCAAGGTAAATTAAAGCGAATAACTCAACTTTAATGCATATATCCTTTTTGATAAAATTTTTTTGATTCAATATCGATCCATATGGGTATATTTCAGTTATAATGTCCCTTTTACTTACATATTAAAGAAGTTCTCTCCCAGCTAATGCAATTAATTATACAGGGGACCGTCTAACTAGGTACATTACGAAAATATTAATATTAAGTACTGATATGTTATTAGTTTTTCATAATTTTGGTCACATTTTGGCTTTTTAAAAACTCATATATTATTTTTTTTCATGCTTATTGTTTAATTGCATAATTTGTACAATTTAAATGATTTACTTTGATTTGCTCAAACCGGTACTGTCTCTTTAAGAAAACCCTGCATTTCTGTAAAGAGCATAGAAATGTGAGCACGTTAAAGAGAGAGGACTCGAATGGCTTTATCTTATCTGTACCTTGCACGAGTAAAATTAAATGTTTCTTTTTTGTTGATTTTGACATTAAGTCTCTCATTATTCACTTACACTGATGCCATCCCAGATGTTTATGACTGTCTTTCTTCAGCAGAACACAAATGAAAAATATTTTCAGAAGAATATAGATCTCTGTCAGGTCCTTATAATGACAGTCCAAAAATCATATTTACGCAGTAATAAAGTAATCCACATGACATCAGTTAATCAATGAATGTATTTTGAAGTGAATCGAGACGTTTGTGTAAAAAATACTATTAACTTTTAAAAAGCTGACACGAAGCGTGACGTAAGTGTGTTGGCGAGTTCACGCAAGAATTCGGAAGCGGCATTTATTTACAACAGAAGAAGGAACATCACACAAGAGTTCGGCCATTTAAAACTGCATCAGAGCCCTGGATGGAAGCACCAAAGTAAAGTTCAAACTTTTTCATTATCGACTTTTTTTACATGAACCTATCGATTCACTTCAGAAGACATTCATTGATTGACTGGAGTTGTGTGGATTACTTTATTGCTGCCTAAATGTGACTTTTGGACCGTCAAAGTGTTGGCACCCGTGTACTTCTATTATAATGTCCTGACAGAGCTCTTTCTGCTTCTGCTGAAGAAAGACAGTCATACACATCTGGGATGGCATCAGGGTAAGTGAATAATGAGAGAATTTACATTTTTGTGTGAACGATCCCTTTAAAAGAGACATTATTCATTGACAAATGGGTTGCTTGGATCTCGTCTTTGGACACACACATTACACAGAACAAATTTACTGTCATCGTGTATTGAAAGGATCTCGCTGCTGAACACTCCACCACTATATAACACAATTACTGGTGAGTGAAATGTAAACATTTACCAGCCAGTTGCCAAATATATACATTTTAGTCATATAGCGTGAAATTTGGTTGCTAATGCTAGTGATTTCCTCTCATTCCGTTGAGGGTTGTGCACAGAGTAAAAGATCAATCTTGGAATTTAAGTAAAGATCAAATGCAGATCACGATGCATTGGAAAATCAATATTTTTATCCAATACATTGAGTAGCACTGTGAATACAAAAAGTTGTATCCAAGTATGAAAATTATGTAATTATTTAAAGTGATTGTATTCCTTCAGAAGACTTAGTGTGTTTCTTTGTCTGAGCGCATTTTGTTTTTCATGCATAGTGCTATTTTTTTCAGAAGAAAAACAGGTTCAAAGGTTGTGTAAGTTAGCTTTTTTTTTTTAAAGACATTTTTTAGACATTTGTGAAAACCCCCAATAAGCTATTAATTTCATGTGTATGTCACACTCTTTATTTACTAAATTTCAAGCAATCGATTACAATTTGTTTTTATATAATTGAGTACTCGGGTACAAAATTACTTGAAATGCCATTCCGTAATAAAAATGCTTTGTGACGTCACTCTTTGTTCCATCCCACACATAAGAATAATGTCCACTCAGTTTATGAGAATATTTTGCCAAAAAATCGCACCGTTCGCTGCAATTTCCCATTCAATCCTATGGGCTGCTCAGCAAAGCTTGTCAGAGCAAGCAATGGTATCCAAGGGGTGGGGTGGGCAGGATGATGGGGGGGGGGGGGGAGCTTAGCGAAGGGTCAATTAAACAGACTAACTGTAACCCTAACCCTACCTCTAAAAACATTTAGCATTTTTTATTTACTTGATTATTTTATGCCTTTTGAGGACGTTCAGTTGCCTGAGGTTTTGAGGTTTTATCAGATTTAGCTAACTTTTGGAAACAACTTTGTGCCTAAAGTATAGTTAAATACCCCCCCCCCCCCCCACCCCCACCCGCACACACACACACACACACACACACACACACACACACAAGGGAGTCAGGTAATCCTTTTTGTTACACAGACACACACAGACACGCATTAAATCTTGTGAGTAGCTTAATGATTACACAGCACAGTGATTCAAAGCTGCTTGTAAACAGGAGTCTGATACTCAGAATAGGAAAACCACCTAGGTATGTACACTAAAAGAAAAACTGGGAAAGAGAGTGAAAGAGTCTAGGAGAGAACTGTTAGTGGATTCGTTTTGTATTTATCCATTTGTTCTGAAAGTTAAAGAGTGCTCCACATTTCTGCTCCACAAGACTTTCAATGTTGCTGGAACAACACTGTCACGTCATTAAACACATGCACACAAATACTTGATTGCTTTGCTGGTTTGTTTGTTCATGAATGACTAAAGCATTATAATTACTAAACAGAGAGGAAGAAAATTTATTAGAAGAGAACTTCCTGTTATGATTCATCACAATTAAATCTTTATCATGCTTCTAAGCTATGGCCAGGTGCAAAGGACATTGCCCAGGCGCACATACAGTCATGCATGAAGATGGTCTTTGTCTGTTATATAGTCCACCTCTCTTACCGTTCACTCTCATCGTGAAGTATAAACACACATTTTTCACTGTAGAAGAGAGAGAGAGAGAAAGAGAGAGAGAGAGAGAGAGAGAGAGAAAACAAGACTGCATTTGGAAAAGTAGGTCATGTAGCAATAAAGATGAGTGTATGTGTGGGTTTTGGGGGGTTGCTTGGTGAGAAAGTTTGGTTAAATTTGTTTTAGAAAACTGGTCTGAACACCAAACATAAACTTTAACATAACATGAGAGAGATGAATTTGGGATCTTTGGGATGAAAGTATGCATAAATGCCCTTCATCACTGGCCTGTCTTCCTGTTGACCCAAACGATATCTGATCCCTCACTTCCTGCAGCCAGATGAGAGAAAGAAAGAGAAGGGGACAGATGGAGACAGAGGGAGCTATGGAGAAGCGTGTGTGTGTGTGTGTGTGTGTGTGTGTGTGTGTGTGTGTGTGTGTGTGTGTGTGGAAAGCACTAAACATGCTCGGTAAGCAGCATTGAGATTAGAGTAATTCTGGTCTGTCTCATCCTTTACTCTGTCCAATCTGAATGCCCTCCAAAAGTTTGATATTATTTTAAGAGTTTAGGAACACAATACAAGGACACACACACACACACACACACACACACACACACACACACACACACAGTGTACTTTTTAACTTCAAAGTGAGAGGTTTTTCAAAGGTTTTTCTTTTATCTGAACATGAAAAGAAATTAGGATCATTTATATTTTATTTGGGAGTTTTGCATTAGTTTTGTGAGTGTGTGATGTTTTCTTTGGATACTTTGCTACCTGTGTAAATTTGTGATTCCCTTGAGCCATCAGTTTTAGCACAGGAACTGAGCAAATGCCCAGAAAAGCTGGCAGACACATCTTTCTTTCTTTCTTTCTTTCTTTCTTTCTTTCTTTCCCAAAGAACTATCAATTACAAGTCAGTGCAGACGTTTAAATACTTTTTGTACAAATTTAGTTTTAAACACTAGTTTAACACAAGTTAAGCTCAATGGACAGCATTTATGGCATAATGTTGTCTACCACAAACATTTATCTTGATTTGCCAAATGTACAACTTTGTTGCCATGATGATGATGTATATAAAAAAAAACTGATTTTAACAATTTTACAGCTCAAATAATAGATTTGAGTTTTATCAGAAGTATTAATATAAGTGCTTTTATAACATTTTCAGCTTCATATTTCTGCTTTTAAACCCTCCAAAAATTGGTCCCATTCACTTCCATTGTAATTACCTCACTGTAACCTCGATTTTTGCTTCTTTTTTTTTTTTTTTTAAAGAAAAGGATGGACGAGTCTCAATATTTTTTGAGATCACCCTTAGGGTTTTAATCACCCTAAATGCTGTGGATTGAAGTTGTATTTAACCCAGAATTTTTCTTTAACTCAAATCGTATTGATGAGAGAGAGAGAGAGAGAGAGAGAGAGAGAGAGAGAGAGAGAGAGAGAGGTCTATTCACTGTTATTAATGTTATTAGAATATTTATATGTTGGGTAGTTAACAAATGAACATGATGTATGTACATATTTGCGTAAGTAAAGCTGTATAGTTTTAGGTGCTGATATTGGTCTCCTATTCGTTTAGGTTTTCACCACTTTCTATTCAACGTTTTGCCTTTAGGTCATGTCACAGTCCTGCTGTGTGTGTAATGATTAAAAAAATACTTCATGTTGTCCCTCATTTAATATGAGATCATGAAAACTGCATGCAAAATTATTATTAAGTAGTTTTAGAAGGAGTTTAATATTTAAGACTGCATGACATTTCAAGCAATTAAGCTATTTTGATGCACCAACAATTGCCAACCTCCACATGCTAGCATCCACACAAATAAGTAAAGCTCTGACTTATTTAAAAAAAAACAAAAAAAAAACACTTTCAATTAAGTGGTGGCATCACTGAATAAATAAACATGGAAGTGCAGTAGTTCCACACAAACGTTACAAATGTAATTTGGAGGAGGTAAAAATGTCCCTCTTTCTATCTTTATAATGTCTTTATTACTTCCTGTTTGGTCCTGATTAGCAACATTTTCAAGAATCCCAATAGATTCCCCATTCAGAAACATATTATGTGAATGATGATTCACTCCACCAAACACAATAATTAGAGACATATTATACATTCTCTATTTTCACGATCAGTCATATATATATTTACATTATATAGTATTTCTGTCCACATTGTTTATTGTTAATTTCTGTATTTCACAGCTCATAAGGACAGTGACATTGCAGGACAATTTCCACATTGCGGTTTGAAATGCTAACATTTAAAAAAAAAATTGAATAGAAATCTGTTTTCTTTGCTATCCAGCCAATGAGGCCAGCGAAATAAGGCCTACGTGTCAACTGCCCATGATCATAAATATGTACTACAGTCATAAACTGGTCAAGCAGTTTTAATCTTCTAATGTTTGCAGATAAACACAAGACACCTGCTAAGCTGTTTAACTTCTGTCCAGGAACTGACACACTAAGCAAAACAATGAACGATTCGTAGTCATATTTCTTAACATTAGACAAAGTGTAACCTTCTGTAGGTGTAAAGAAACTGTTGAGCTCATCGTTAAGCACTAAAGTCAAACATTGGGAAGCTTAGTGCTCAAAGATGGAGAATTGGATTAGAGGCCCAGAATTCCAGAGATAAACTTGTTTTAGGGAGAGAAACAGCTTCCTGTTTGTGTGGGTTAGAGATGCACTAACTTGATGAGGTTGACTCTGACTTTCGAGGTTTTAGAGTCATTTAAAACTAGAGAAAAGATGTTTTTTTCAGTTATAAACTTGTATTACTTGTAAACTTGATATGTATTTTAGGGGTGTAATGACTCATCAAAAAGCATGCGCCTGCTAGTGTGCAATTGTATTTTAGTGATCTTTGTTTGCAATAAAGCAATTTCCATTTGTATGCATGCGTTACGCAGGAGTTGGTCAATGCCTGTATTAGATAGAACAGACGCTAAAATAATAATAATAAAAATAAAGAAACATCCCATCTCCAAGATGCACATCATCACATTTTTTAATCGTGATTTATCATGCCACGATTAACCGTTACACCCCTAGTTATTTTATTAGAGCTGTCTCATTTAGTGTGATTTAGTGTGTTAACGCATGAGATTAATTAAAAAAGTTTACCGTGTTAATTGCGATTAATGCATTTACAGTTAATACAGCATAAACATTGGTGTGAAGGGCGGAACCTTTGTAATGTGTTCCACCGGGGTCATTACACTGCTGCACACTTCACAAACAGACACAGTGCCAGAGCCCTTCTATCACGATGAGCCTACAAGCTTAGCATAAAATAGCACAACACGGCGGTCCCATTGACATTCTATGGGCGGTACTGTCGTAATACTCCCCTTTGATAGAGACGCAGAGGTTTTTATCTTAGTAAATAAAAGAATCTCTGATGGTGCTTTCTTGTCAGAGAAAAAGCACTATTTAATGTACAAAACAAGCCCAGATGGGACTTGTAAGGTGCATTTTAATTACCACAGAAGCAAGCCAAGTCTTAAATATCACCTAAAAGCAGAATGTGACATTTTTGTCTGGAAGCGCTTTTCATGGTTTCAAAGTGGCGCTGACGCCCTGAAGCAAATATTGAATGCAGCCTCACGATTGCTGTAACAAAGCAGAAAAGAAAAGTCTCCCGGCAGATTAATATTGCAGTTTATAGACTAAATGCCCATTGCAATGAATATGCAACCAATGGGGAGACTTTGGGAAACGTTAAATGTTACTCGAATAGAGCTGTTCAGCTTGTAGTCCAAAAACCCAGAAGAGAATTCGACATGTGTCCCCTCTGGATTTTCCTGTGGGTTTTTGTACTTATGAGTAAAATAAAGTCTGTGGTAAATGTACTTCATTATACATGGACGTTTTGTTCTACAACATAAATTACACTCTTTCATACCTCAAACATGAATCTTGAAGCCGTATTGAATTACATACTTTAAAAAACACACAGTAGCTTAAAAATGCACGTTTTAGGTATGAAAGTGTGTAATTTATGTTGTAGAACAAAACAACCACGTATTGTCAAATAAAGTTTACAGATAAGTTCAAAAACCCCATTATAAAAACCCATTGGAAAATCTTGAGGGAACACATGGCAAATTAGATTCCGGGTTCACCTACAAATTGATGTCATGGCTGAACAGCTCTATTGGTGCTATTTTAGTGAATGTTTTGTGGAAGGCTTTGTTTGGAAAATGTTAAAGCATTGGGGTGGCTGTGGCTCAGTTGGTAGAGTGGGTCAGCCACTAATCGCAGGGTTGGTGGATCGAATCCCAGCCCATATGACTCCACGTGCTGAAGTGTCCTTGGGCAAGACACTGAACCCCAAGTTGCTCCTGATGGCAGGCTAGCACCTTGCATAGCAACTCTGCCGTCATTGGTGTATGAATGTGTGGGTGAATGAGTCAACAGTGTAAAGCACTTTGAATACCGAGAAGGTTAAAAAGGTGCTATATAAGTGCATTTACATTACATGCATTTTAACAAGAAAATAAATATATATAGTGTGAAATATCAACACTTTCAAAATCTGTGATTAATCACAATTAACTACAAAAAATGATGCAATTAATCATGATTTAAATATTTTTTATCGACTGACAGCACTAAATTGTATGTTTTTGGACAGTGCTTGCTCTGTATAATATTTGTGTATTATTCTACAGTAAACACTACACACTCGGAGGTAGTTAACTCTAATAGTTTTTACGTGCTGCCTTCCGGAAAGGACTAGACATCTTTCAAAATTGGATTTCCTCTTTAACAGTTAAACATTTTCATTGGTGCTTTGTAATATTTCATAATACAATGTGTAATGTTTCCATTGGTAAAATTATGTCTCTCAACAATGTTTAAATTCAAAGATAAAAATGAGAAAACCTGCTTACCCACAGTAATAAAAAAAAAGTTAACAGCAGAACAGTTTAAATGAATAGTTTTCAGATAATAATTATAGGGTGTAGCAGGGATGTTACTCTACTGGGAAGAACGAAACGAGAGTAGGGATCCAAATGTAGACCTATTTATTATGGAACTCAGAAGATGAAGAAGAAACAATGACAAACAATAAAGCACTGGAGCAAAATGGAAATCAAACATAACAGCAATTTGCTGGCACTGTGTGATCACTGTGTGTCCAACGTCACAATACAAAGACCTGACATACAGTATATGGTTTAAAACTATTTAGACTATTTATTATTTATTAGTTGTTGTTGTTGCAGCTCTATTTTACATGGAGTTAGTATATTTACTGCTACTGATATTCCTATTCCTCTCTGTGCTGGACCCTGCTGTCAGAATGAGGACTGCTACTGTAACACATACACAGCACTCAGGCAGTCTGTTAAGAGAGAGTGTGTAGTTGTGTGTGTCCAGCTGCACAGCTGTTCTGTAACAGTTCATTGTGATCATTTAACAGCTGTTTGTGCGTTTGTGTTTCCGCTGTTCTGAATAATAACTCTTATAGCTGTAAAGTTAATGCCACTGAGTGAATAAACAGAGAGAGGTAGACAAAAAGAAACCGAGAAGTGACAAATGGAGTAACAGGTTACTAATTGTCAATTTGTAATGGTTACTAACTAGGTGCTGTACTGTAGACTCATTTTTTAGATTCCAGAGGCTTCTAATGACTTTTTCAATATATTGCACTCCATAGTTTGGAAACGTATTTGTTTTGATATTTGGAGACCAAACATGATCATATTTATGGCTGTGCATTTATTTGTGATTTTGTTTGATCTTTTCAACGTGTCTTTCTAGATTTTAATCTGATTGCAAATGCTGCATATAGAATTGTCATGTTATATACAACTACATAACCAATAAAGCAGTGTGGGTCTGCACAATACTGCAATACTGTGCAGACAGTGTGTGTGTCTATGCATGCATGTCTGTATGTGTGTATCCGACTGGAAGTGGGGAATGGGGTTAAAGTTCATCTGTGCCTGCTTCAGCGGGGCCTCACAGCCAGTCATGCCTGTTCAAATCACCATGTGTTTCTGTCATCAGACTGTACGCTGATGAGTGTGTATGTGAAAGAGAGACAGAGGAATTTGCTATTAATGAGTTTCAGCTATTAATAATTGTAAATGTTTTGACTTAATGTACAAACATTCCTGATGAGAAGACCCAGTCAGAAGAAAATGTTATTGTTCAGAGGTTGTTCGTTCAAACAACTGAGGGGTCTTTTAACAATGTGTTAAAATGATTCAGACACTGTCATTCTAAACATCAAGATACAGAATTACAAATAAAGCATGAATTTATAAAACAGTTGCTTATATGTTATTGGTTTTACTGTAGTTCAGTATATTATTAATAACTGTGCTTGTGTTTGGCAGGGTTGTCGTGTGTGGCTCTGGGTTGAGGATCATTATGTGCCCAGTACTGTGGACTCGTGCTCTGGTGGAGTGGTGGTCTTTAACACCGACTATGGACAGGTAAGAAGGGGAGAGGCGGTATGCATTACACAGGAACTGTGGCTTAACATCTGCTCTGTGCACTTGAGATCAAAACGCACTGCTGAACAGGTGGCGTGCCCTCATTATACACAAAAACATACTTCTCTGTGTACCCCCCATGTGTGTAAAAAGGCTAGCAGGCATTTTGTTGTCATAGAGACAAACTCACTGAAGCCAGTGTGTGAAATGTCTCCTGCTTCTGTTTCTGGCCTACAGTGCCACAAGAGCCCTCAGTTACCTACAAGCCATGAGCATTCTTCATAGGTGACTAAACACGATAGCAACCTGGCCTCATAGAATCATGTTACTATACCTATATTTTTCCAAAATTATTTTTATGTGGCTCGTTGTACATATTGTGGCAGTTTCCTGGTTAAATAAACACTATGTTTATTTAGGCACTATGACAACATTGACTTGTATTCACTTTCACACAAATCATGAGTAAAATTACAGGTTATCGGTTAATTAACACATACGTTTTGCTCTGTTCCTCACACAATGATATATTATGACAACAAAACATTGTCTTGTTGACACTGAGTGCCTCTACATGAGAGAGAGAGAGAGAGAGAGAGAGAGAGAGAGAGAGAGAGAGAGATATGATGAAAGTGTGTCGTAGTTTAGATGCTTGCAATTATTCCTTAGTGGAAAGGTCGGGAATATTTTATCACTCCGATATATGTATAAGGTCACTATTACTAACCAGTTAGACTCTACCTGTAAAACCTACAGTTATTTGACAAAAATTGTATTCTCTTATCAGAGATAACATGTGTGCTATAAATATGACAGTTGTTAGTATTAATATTTTCAATGATGATACAGCAAATCCAGATCCTTTCACTGTGTGTTGAGAGTAAAAGTTATTCTGTGTAATGTGTGTCCAAAGACGAGATACACGCAAATAATTTTTCTTTAAATAATGTCTCTTTTAATACCCTTTCTTTTCTTTTACAGTCAGTTGTTGATCAGAAACAATAAAAAATAAACATTTCATTCTAATCATACATTGCACCGATAAGATAAAGCCGTTCAAGTCTGTCTCGGTTACATGCGCTCATTTACAGATGCTCTTTACAGAAATCCTGGAATTCTTAAATAGACAAGACCAGTTTTTAGCATATATTCAACAAAATAATGTAAATACTTGTAAATAGTAAATTTATGCAATTAAACAATAAATATATAACAAAATATATTATTGTCAATATGATATCATGTTTATCAATTGAACACATAGATTTGTTCTTTTTTAAAAAGATAAAATGAGACCAAAATGATAAAAACTAATCAAGTATAATTATTAATTAGCTATTAATTTATATTTTCTTAAAGTACCTAGTTAGAAGGTCCTCTGTAACATTTACAGCATTAGATAGGGCAGAATTTCTTTCAAATGAAAGCAAAAGGAACATTAAAACTGAAATTTTCCCATTTGAATCTGGAATTAAATCAAATCAAGAGCTTATGAATTGGAATCGAATATAAAAACCTGTATCAATACCTAGCCCTAGAACCAAGACATTCCAACTGTATAATCCTCTACCGCAGGCTACAGAGGAAAGAAAAATGTATTGGCAATTATCAGCAAACAATTTTACAGATAACAGATAGTTCCAAAAAGCAACTATCGGCATAAATGAATTGATAAAGGCGATTTATCAGTCTATGTCTATTCCAGGCATCCGGGAAGCATTCAGTCACCAAACAACATGGTCCAAATTTTAATGTAACATTTTATGACAATCATGATAACGTTAACATTAGTTACTATGAATGAAGTGCCCTGCTGTTGTATTGAACGTGTTTGACAACTAACCGGAAATGGTCTAGGAACTGGACGTGACTTCCCAAACCAAAGAATATTCTTTTAAATGGTATTATTGGCTATTTTACGATGGCTTTGTATGTGGCTCATCCAATCAAATTTTAAACCCGAAATTGTATTGCTCTTTTTTTGTTTTGTTTCTCCTGTTGTTACACTACGCACACATAAACACAAATTTTCAAATAAAAGAAAACATACTGTACTGTTAATATGTGTTGTAAATGTGTGTTGCAGGTGTACACCTATAAACAGAATGCAGTGAGCAGACAGAGAGTGTATCCAATGCACAACAGCAGTATCACTGGGGTCGAGGACATGGCAACCCTACAGGACCTGCACGATGGGGCCATTCTACACAACCTGCACCTGCGCTACACACAGAAGAGCATATATGTGAGCAAACACAAATGCCACAACACCCCCAAAGCACACAGAGTGACTGTTGCTGTAATAAATGCCGTAGTTGTCAAGAATACTCAGTTGTTGTGCAGGTGGCTGGATGGCTTTGTATTATTTAATGTGTCAAAGTAAAATATATGCTTAATTACATATGCTCTGTCTCTTTCTTGCCTCTTTGAGCCCTTCCACACAACAGTATAATACAAGAGCATACTGTGTTCTGTCCTTTTTGGCATTGTTTCAACTGTGTTAGTAGTGTGTGTGTGTGTGTTGTGTTTGTGCCAGGTATGTAGGCTGTGCCAAAAGCAGTTCCAGATTTCCCGACTGACTCTAAGAAACAGAGTTAATATGCTAGTGCTGCCTCTCAAAACAAGACCACTGCTCTGATGTCTCAATTTTCTCAGATCAAGTCCAATTAATGCATAATTAGAGTCTGTGTATGCACAACATGTCTAATTTTTTAGATAATACTCCTCTAATGCATTTTAGCATGTAAACATTTTCATTGCATACCTGTGGTTTGAATTCCTGAATTTCAAAAGATTGCAAACTTATTGATGAATCATGATTTCTGTGTTAACGTGTTTGCACACAGCTTGTATATTCAGACACCAATGTACACAGCATTAATGAATGAGACCCACTGAATGTTTATATTTCCTCATTTGGTTCATGAGTACCAGTGCCATTCTTATTACAGGAGTCACCTCTTTAACTACATCCCACAAACACAACCACTGTCTGGCTGTCTGTTTGTCACATTAAGCTGTTTGATTGGTTAATTTTGAATGTGAGCAGTCCAGTCAGCTGTGAGTTTGAGCAGGTGGGTGTGGTCTGCAGGTATGCAATGGTTATCAGAATAACATCAGAGTTACTCTCACTTCTCATGAGAAAATTCCAAGCACTTGATTTGCCATGACTAAAGCTTTTCCCACACCTTATTGTTGGGGATGTCCCCGCAAGAAAGAAAGGTCCATAAAAGGAATAAATAATCTTTAAAATAATCAAAAAAAGAAATAAAAAAAACGACTGTAGTCTGTAGTAATTATAATTAGGTTTTATTAAGGAAGTTATGTGAACTTCCAGCACTTTTAACACTGTGGATTTCTAGAATGTATAGTTTCATTATAACATTTTTCACACCCTCACTAGTTTTTTAAATTTGTCTTCTAACAATGTCCAGCAGTGTTTGTACATACATCACTGGAGATTTATGCCATTTTTTATGAAAGTTGTAAAAATTCCCACCACAGTTAGTGTCATTTCTACCATATCATAAATCTATCTGTTTTTAATAGAATTCCGTAGTGGAAATTCCGTAGATGGAAATACATTTTTTGTCAGACTCCTTTGTCTTGCTAAGGCTAATTTCATTGCTAACATTTCATGTATCCTAAATGCACACAACTAAATTATATTTTTACACTTTCAAAATTTGGCAAAAAGACAGCTTAACTGGCAATGATTCACCTTGCAACACATATTTACCTTTTTTTTTTTTAAACATCACCTATATTTTATCTTAAGCATATTCTTTTTTGAAACTTTTGTTGACATGGTTAGCAAATACTCTAACTTTAAAAATTATTAGGGGCAAAATTGTTTGGGGTGTTGGAAATGATGCCACAAATGTGGGACAGACGTAATCTTTGAACGGTTCGATTATAATATTTTTTTATCATGTAATAATATGTATTGTTATTATGGATTTTCTTAGTTTAATATTAAAAGTCCGTGTCTGGGACATGGACAAAACAGTTAAATCTATAATAAAAGGTATTTGAAAAGTAAATTGTGAAGGCCTGGTAAAACGTTTCCCTACAATTTTAATGTGACCTTTATAAAACAAAAGGGAAAAAAGTTTTGTTTGTTTAAAAATAAAAATGAACCTCTGAGGCATGAATGTGCCCGAAGTTGAAGAAAAAATGTCTTGAATAAAAAAATGAATAAATATTCAAGGTTTTATGTATGTATGATAAAGGTGAAGTTTTCTTTTAATGCTAAAATTAAAGCTGTCAAAATGAATCCGTTAACGCATTGTAACAGTTTAAGTACAGGCAAGGAGGAGGCGGGAACCGGCTGAACAATAAACATAATGTTTTAACGTCAAACATGACTTAACAACAACAGTGTTGGGTTTGAGTCCACCTTTGTCAAGTCTGAGTCAAGTCCGAATGTTTTTCTGATTAAAATGTTTTATTGATTTACATATTGA
Organism: Moxostoma hubbsi; assembly: GCA_032164185.1. Lineage (NCBI taxonomy): Eukaryota > Metazoa > Chordata > Actinopteri > Cypriniformes > Catostomidae > Moxostoma > Moxostoma hubbsi. The sequence continues at coordinate 39,907,178 of JAVLUX010000009.1, read as the reverse complement.
ACAGAGAACAACAAAACATATATACACAGAATCAATAATTAACCCCCGCTATCACCCCTCCCCAATCCCCAACCCCATTCTGGCCCCCAACTTCATCCCAGTGGTCGTACATGATTATAGACACACCCATAAATAAATAACTAAAAAATTATAATAATCACACTGTGGCAGGGCAGAGGGCGGGGCCGGGTTGTGATCCTACACACCCGGTCCCGTATTAGGCTAATCAAGCCTCCGAGAGGGATAAAGGCCGACTGCAAAGGATGGTGTGGGAGAGAGAGATCGTTTACGGACATGTCCGTCATGTGTGTGTGTTTGTCTTTTGTTTCTGTTTATTATTAAAATATTATTTATATTGTCAAGCCGGTTCTCGCCTCCTCCTTTCCAAAGAACTGCTTTACACACACAACGTCAGATATCCGCCCCATTTCTCCATAAACAAATTATATTCCCTAGTCTACTTCTTAATGACCCTTATTCTAAGGCTGCCACCCTCCACATCGAGCACCACTCCTGAAATGAGGGATCTTAACACACCCCAAAAGACATGGGTTATGTCTCCATCCTATGATTGGCATCACCAGCAAGTGGGTGTGTCTTTAAGACCAAGCCTATACAATCTAGAGGGGGTCCAATAGAATTGATATAAAATCTTGAATTGCATAAGGCGCTCCCTTGCATCTCTAGCTGCAGACTTGACATTGTTTAGACTCCTAGCCCACTCTCCCGTGAGCTCGCTTAATTTCCAGCTTATGGCCTGTTATGTCTAACAGACTTGAAAAGAGCTTGTCTAGAAATTTCACAATATCTCTGCCTTCTTCATTTTCAGGAATCAGAATCAGAAAAAGCTTTATTGCCAAGTACATTTTTTACGTATACAAGGAATTTGTTTTGGTGTTGTAGGCGCGTGTCACACATTCTCTAAATATAAGAAACAAGTATTAAAATATAAGCAATATAAATATGTCCACATAGTATATATTACATTTATGCATTTGGCAGACGCTTTTATCCAAAGCGACTTACAGAGCCCTTATTAAAGGACAATCCCCCCGGAGCAACCTGGAGTTAAGTGCCTTGCTCAAGGGCACAATGGTGGTGTCCGTGGGGTTCGAACCAGCGACCTTCTGATTAGCAGCCCTGTGCTCTAGCTTCTCAGAGTACCTTTGTTTAGCCTCTTTCACTGCCTTGCTAAACTTGTACTTCGCCTCTTTAAATCTGTCTTTGTTCCTACTCCTTGTCGCCTCTTCCTTATCAAACCTTAACCTTCTGAGTTTTGCTGTATACCAGGGTTTGTCATTGTTGTAATTCACCCTGGTGCATGATGGAACACAGCAGTCCTCAAAGAAGCTGATATATGATGTCACAGCCTCTGTGTACTCATCCAGACTGTTTGTAGTAGTCCTGAACACGACCCAGTCAGTAGAGTAAAAAAACACATCTGGAGATCCTCCACAGCCTCACTGGTCCACTTCCTTGATGTCCTCACTACAGGTTTGCAGAGCTTTAGTTTCTGCCTGTACGCTGGAATCAGGTGGACCATGATGTGTGTGATGAAGTCTTCCAACTTTTCCCAAATGTGTTCCAAGTCTGTCTTGGTTGCTAGTGGGTTAGCAGCTAATTTCCTTTCAGATGACTCCAGATAATCAATCTGTTTCTCAAAGTCTGACAATCTTGTAACCAACACAAAGAATTTTGTCTCTATGGCAGTGATCGATCGACATATTACATCAAGATCCTCCAAGTCCGCAATGAACTTCTCCAGCATTGCCGACATGCTCAACACGTCCAAAATGTGTCCCTGGTCTGCAGGCCTGTCTGGGGTATCAGCTTGAGCACGCAAGTGTCTTTTAATGTCTCCAGAGCCCAAGGATTTTGACTTCTTTGACATATTGTCTTCATAGAACAGTTATAGATCAGGGTGTATAGAATCTCTCCGGTTTATGACATAAAAAGCATTAAAAACTAGCAAAGTGCGCAGAGCTCACCGTTCACACATCCAACCCTCGCATGGGGCAATGCAACTCCAAGTCCGAGTCTTTAAACAATCGAGTCCGAGTTGAGTCCGAGTCCAAAAGGGGCCAGTCGGACTTAAGACCGAGTCCATAACAGGCTGAGTCCAAGTCGAGTCCGAATGAATCTGCTCATTAAACTTTTCATTATTTTAATTGATTTATTTTGTACATTGCATCACACGCTGGCCAGCCACACCCTCATCCTGTTCACACTCCTCCCCGGGGCACCACCGGCCTGACTAACTCACGCCATCTCTTGATGGAAGACACTGCCCTTCCGGCCATTCTGTCAGCCGGTAGTCCACCCTGCCACCTGTGAACATGGGGGAGAGACAAGTGGAGGCGTGGGGAGAGAGAAAGAGTGAGCAGAGACACAGCAAGAGAGGACAGAGTGAGACGAACTTGCTCGCCGGCTCCCGGAGGCGCTGTTGCCCATTCCTCAACTACTCCTCCATCCTCTGATGGATGCCAGCTTGCTCCTCCCTCGGCTGATGGCAGTGAGTCCTCCGGCCCCTGGCGGATGGAACTGCTCCTCCCCTTCTTTGGCAGACGGCAGTGGTTCCTTTGTCTTGCGACAGCTGGCAGTGACCCCTCTGTCCCCAGGTAGACGGCTGTGGCTGCTCCCCTGGCAGATGGCATATCAGCATATCTCCCCTCCCTCCCAGATTTCGGGACCACTGCCTAATGTTCACACTGCGAGAACATAACCATGGCAACGTTGCGATCGTGGCTTTCCTTCTTCTGGGGGAAAGCCACTCTAGCCACCCCCCACATCGCGCCTTCTACCCATGGGTATAGGGCCGGTGCAGCTGCCGCTGGAGGCGATTTCGGGAGATTAAGGGGCACGGTTTTGCCGGGTAAATCCCCACGGACCACCCGTTACCCAGCATGCTCGTCTGCCCCCGTCCGGTTCTGAGATGAGACCGCCTTACGGCCAGTCTGATGTCTCTTTCGGAGCCCCCGAGCTGGATGAGAGTTTCGCTGCTACATCGGAGAGTGTCTTGGCAGACTCCGATGCTGAGGACTCGAATGGGATAGCACCTTCGGGTGTGTCAGCCCAGTCTGAGGCCGACAGCGAGCTGTCCGCTATGCTTGCCCGGGCCACCGCGAGTATTGGGCTGGACTGGAACTTTCCATCCTCCCCTCAGCCCTCGCAGCTAGATGATTGGTTCCTGTGTTCGGGGTGCCGCTCACAGCCACGCTGCACATGGATCTGCACCTGGGTATTCCTGATCCTGATGTGCTGCAGGAACTCCGCTCGTTGACAGACCTCGCCCTCTGGGCCACGAAGGTCACAGCACGTGCACTCGGACAGGTGATGGCCACCCTCGTGGTCCAGGAATGCCACTTGTGGCTGAATCTGATCGAGATGCGGGACTTCGACAAGGCTCGATTTCTCAGCGCCTCATCTCCAGATTGACCTATTCGGTGACACCGTTGAGAACTTTGCCCAGCAGTTCTCGGTGGTGAAGAAGTACATGGAGGCCATCCAACACATCTTTCCCCGCCGTGGCTCAAGATCCCGCACCCCGTCTGTTCATCTGCTCCATATGTGGCTGGTAAGCCCATGTGACATATTTGCCACATGTTAACCTCCCCTACTGGGCAGGATGTGGTCTCCGCGAAAATGTCTTTTCCCCCTTAAAGAATATGATAGGAAAAGAACACCTTCCCTGATGCATGTTTTAGTGGTAGATGGCCCCAGTCACATCTAACACTCTATGGAGAGAAAACATAGAGAGAGAAAAGGCCATGGGATGTGGGAAACTACATAACGTCTTTTGGGAGTTGGGGAAGGTTAAGTGCAGTCTAATGCACCTGCTATTTTTGCAGCAGCTTGTTTGCAATTGCAACAGCAGTCCACATAACGCAGTTCAGTGTTGTGGCGTTTTTAGATAGGGACCCCTAGTGTCACTACATCGACACAACATCGAGTGAGTGACAGAAGAGTAATCTCCTGATGGAGGGAACGAGATGTTGTGTCTCTTTTGCCAGAACACGGTTAACCGCTGAAATGGCCAAGACCTTGCTCTCGGCTCCTCAGCACAAAACATGTCTGAACAGATGCAGGCTTCCCTCCTTTTTTACCCGTATGTCTAGGGGAGGGGCATGCAAATTCTGTTTACCAATTCTCATTTGCCTTTTCTCAAAGATAAGAGGTAACCGAGGCTCTCAAGTGAGACCCTTAGTGTCACTACATCGACACAACATCTCGTTCCCTCCATCAGAGAACAGAGGTTACGACAGTAACCAAGACGTTATTTACATGACCTGCTTCCGTATTATTTGAACTTTAATAAAGCTGTAACACAGTAAATATAACTGCATTAAAGATGTAACACTGGGGTGTTTCATTTAAAGACTCTTGACATGCAAGTTTTGCTTCAGTGGTGCTTCTGTATTAACTTATTTTGTATACTTTGCAATCTACATCACCTGAAGCTGTGAAAGTTTAGAATGCATCTGGACTGTGAGCTGTGAACCTCTCCTCAGTCAGGTGCGAGCTGCAGTGCTGCTCTCGTTCATCATCTTTACAGTTTAATGTGATCTCATGCTACGTTAAATGAACTCAAACGACTATTCGACAACAAAAAATTTTGTCGACAATTTTTTATTGTTGTCATTGTCGATAACGTCGACTATTCATTTCAACCCTAATTAAGAACACATTATATTGTTACACATTGTTTTTTTTCCTTTCCTAAGAAGTAAATAATAATGATGTGATTTAATAGCAATTAAAATTTTTCATCAACTTACAGCACAAGTTAAAATATTTTCTTCTATCCCTGTACACAGTACATAGACAAGGCTATAGACAATTCGTAGGCTGACTTCCTGTGGACCATTCAGAATTGTTTGTTTTTTAGCGGTCCAAAAAAGCAACATGCCTTAAACAATGGAATACATTTGGAATGGGACTACACGTTTGTGTGCATAATGGAAGATGAGGGGAGCTTTTGAAATCCAGTTTAAGAAAGTAATTTGTCTTGGAATTCCTTCTGTTTCTGTGAAATTGCACATGGTACCTGTAAATGAAATCATAGAATTTCACCATCTTAGAATTTCAGTGTAATATGCACCCCTCCCACATTTTATGGAATAATGATTTGATTGGCCAATCAGGGCAGCTGTCACATGTCTGCTGAAATCATTGGCTAATTGCTGGACATTTGGGAGCAATCAGAACTGATTAGGGTTATATTTGTGTGTGTTGGATGTGGTCTGTTTTTGGTGCTCTGTGAAATGTCTGCCTATTTCTTGTTCAACAGAATTTTATTCAAAAATATATACATTTAATGTTTAAACACATCTGAAATAATTTGGAGCCAATCAGTTCAGCATGTGCTTAAGTGCGTTTCTTTCTTCTTGTGGAATGTGTTTCTCACTAAGATCAAATTCTGCTGCATTTTAAACACAAAGACCTCTCTCTCTCTCTCTCTCTCTCTCTCTCTCTCTCTCTCTCTCTCTCTCTCTCTCTCTCTCTCTCTCTCTGATTATAAACAGCTGTGGACTTTTTTTTGCCTTACATTTGGACAGAAAATGGTAGGGCAGCTTCCCACATCAAACACACACATACACACACAAGGGGGCTGGTTATCCAGAAAATTTCGTTTGCATGCAAGGTTTTTTTTTTTTTTTTTTTTAGTATTGCACTCTGTCTCTCTTTTTGAGTCTCTCTCTCTCTATAGTGTGTGTGTGTGTGTGTGTGTGTGTGTGTGTGTGTGTGTGTGTGTGTGTGTTGCAGGAAATAGTTCTGCTTCAGTTGGGTCGGATCATATTTCAACTCACCCTAAAAACGCAGTTTAACAGTGAGAGGGTGTGTGTGTTTAGTGAGTGTATGTTTATAATGCATTACTATTCATAGCAGTTACTTTCAGCTGTCTCTAGACTGCAATCTCAGCTTCTGTCTGTGCATGTGGAACATGTATAACAACTGCATATAATTCACACACACTCTTTAAAAGTGCATCTTTTACTGAACATCTTATTGCTGTGTCAAGAATTTATCTAACCAGATTTATAACACCACTGGACTGAGCTCAACAAAAAGAGTGATACATGTAGAGAGAAGTGACATTCACCCCAAATAAAAACCTTCAGTCTGCTATTGCACATTTTAAACACATTTCCAGACACACCCAGGGGAGGTTATGGGGAGGGCACTGCATTTCTGAGGTAGTGCTTATGGAGATTAAATCCTCTCAGGGGCATCTGACTGTCTCTGGGGCAGTATGTCAGACATTGCTTGTCCAAACCTTCCACAGACTGAAAGTCTACGGCTATGTTTGGAATAGTATACTTCCTACTATTTTTGAAAGAAAGTAGTCTTCAGTAGGTAGTAGTGTGTGTGTAATGGTAGCCAGCTGGTACGTGCTATCAAAAATCAATGTGTCAATCGGTTTATGCTTAAGAGATTTATGACCTTACACGTTGTCAGCTTATTAAGCATAACTGGCATAAGAACTTTTAAGATAAGATGATATTTGGTAGTTATTAGCGTATTGGTGTTCATGTAAATGCACTCAGTATGCATGGATTTCCCAGATGATCCGCTTAAGTACATTTACCCAAATGTGCTCGACTTGACCTAGCACAACCAATGTGATGAATGAACTGAAAACTATATCAGCTGAGATTTTAACATCTTTTTCTTGACTGTTCGATCAGACTTCCAAAAATCAAAGAAGTGTGCCGTACGGATGCACGATATAAAATATGTGTGCCGGTGTGAGATCTGATTATCAGTGTTGAGTGTAATCCAATTACAAAGGTATTTGTTACTGTAATCTAATTACTCTTAGTAAAAAAAAACCTAGTGTAATGCATTACATTTTAAATTCTTGCAATCAGATTAAAGTTATTTAATTTAATAACTTTTAAGTTTAAGCTTATTTCTAATATATTATTTATGTAGAATACATGAATTATGGTCCTGTAGCGAATCATTGTGAAGGAGAAATGTGAGGTGTTGACACTGCTGAGTGTTTGACTTGTGTAAAAATTCAAAAGAAATACAGACATTATTTTGTATTTGTTGAGCAGAAAAGTATTTTATAAAGTAACTTAAAAGTTAAGTAATTAGTAATGTGATTACTTTTTCAATTAAGTAATAAGTAATCTGTTTACAATATTAGAGAAATAATAAATCATTTATAGTGGATTTCTATTTTTAAGTAATTTTCCCAACACTGTTGATTATTTAGAACAACATCTACCGATACCAATAGTTTGGTGGTTCTGTTTTTATACTGCCTTGCTTCAAATCACTGATTATTAATTACACAGCTTTGAAAGAAAATGTTTCAGAGTAACTAGTCTCAGTTATAAACAATAAAATGAAACAAAAAGTACATTATTAACATTTACTAATTAAGTTAAGAAAGTTAATGAATTCTGAATAGCCACTTGTTAGGCTCACATTAAATTGGTAGGATCTCTTAATTTTTCTCACATTAGCTACATTCTGAATGATGAAGCTTGTCACTTTTTAGCTGACGCAGCCTCTGCTTTAGCTTTGACAAGCTTGTTATATTTCTTGATGTGTCAAGCTTTAAGTTAAGTAATCAAATGTGTTGTTATAAGTTTTACCTGTAGTTGAAATTCTGAAAAATAACTCTGCTGTCATTGTCACCCAATTCAAACTTATTCTACACAATAGACATTTTCTTTCACACACAGCACGAATTGTAGGTTAATTGTCTGATGCTTATTTCCGCCCTCTTTTGGCAGGAAATAATCGTCTCTGATCATCAGCTGCTTTTAAACAATCGGAAGATGTCCGATAGTGCAGATAATCTGCCAATACTGATGTTTGGCTGATACATCAGTTTATCTCTAGTGTGCAGTATGTAAAATGTGAAGAGTATGCATGCAATACCAAGATGGCCCACTACCTTTACCAAAAGAAGCCATGTACAATCCCTTGTGAACTGCAAGGGACACTATCCCACAATGCAATGTGCCCAACATTGCATTTGCATTATCTACAGCTAATATTTTTTTTTTTTTACCATATCCTTCATGACTCACACACAAAGTTTGTAGACATTAATAAACCAAATTGGATTTAAAATCTTGAATAACTTTAGCAATTAATTCTGCGATGATCAATGGAAACCACTCACATGCAACATATTGAGGCTATGTCAGAACAATGTCAAGTCAAGTCAAGTCAATTTTATTTGTATAGCGCCTTTCACAACACACATCGTTTCAAAGCAGCTTTACAGAAGTTCAGCATTAACAGACGATAAAAATGTAATGTCTATAAAGTCGATAAATCATCATCCTTGTGCAGGGCTCCAAACTGCGACTAAAAATGGTCGCATTTGTGACCAGATAAATTTATTTGTGAGTGTAATTTCTGTCAAGGTCGCCATTGGCGACAGTAAAAGTTTACTCCCTTTTGATTTTAAAATTTGCATTACATTTCCCGAGATACATAACAAAAGTTTATATCAAAGAAATAGCGAGGAAAACGGAGTTCATTGCAGGAACTAACAATTTCAAAAAAGAGACTGTTAGAAAACACGGTGACAGTAACAAGCATAAAAATGCACGTGATCACATAATTGCGAAGAATGCTCCACAGACTACACTGTTAGCGAGCTGCGGGACGAAAAGGAATGGATGGAGTTAAAAAAATTTAAAATATTTGGCGCCTGTTTTTCCCCCTGTAGGAGCCATTGGCTCCTTAATTGATTTTTTTTTTTGTTTGGAGCCCTGTTGTGGAATTAGATAAGATATGATTCTTTATCGTGTTTAAAAATAATTAAATAATAATTGTATTAATAACCCCAGTGAGCAAGCCGAAGGCGACTGTGGCAAGGAACACAAAACTCCAAAAGATGATTGTTAATGGAGAAAAATAACCTTGGGAGAAACCAGACTCACTGTGGGGGCCAGTTCCCCTCTGGCTAACATCATGAATAATGTAAATAAGAATTATTTATAGTCAAAAAACATGATTTAAAAAATTATTAAACTTATTAAGTGCTAAGGGTCAGTATTTAGACAGTGAATGTGTTTGAACTGCAAGATTAGTGACCAGTGTCTTTGAAGTCCATCCTTGATTAAATTCCAGAAGTTCACTTAGATGCAATTGTCCTTGTTTGGCTGATGAAGGCTTTTGTTGGCAATAATTAGTCTATGTATCCCATTTTAAGATCCTTGTCCATGGTGATGGGGCATCTGAAGTCTCCGTGAGAGGCTGGATACAAACTGGAGCTGACGAACGCTATTTACCTCGGGACTGGCGTCCCGAGATAACAGCAGAAAAGCAGATGGGAAATAATTAGCATAGCTGATGTTCATAATATTAATGCATTATAACTGATTCAGCAGTAGTATAAAAAGTTAGCATTATGTGAATGCTTGGTTAAAGAGATGTGTCTTTAATCTAGTTTTAAACTGGGACAGCGAGTCTGAGCCTCGAACAATATCGGGAAGGCTATTCCAGAGTTTAGGAGCTAAATGTGAGAAACGCCCTCCCTCCATTAGTGGACTTAGATATCCTAGGTATGACCAGAAGCCTCGAATTTAGTGATCTTAAAGAGCGCGATGGATTGTATGGCGATAGAAGATCCGTTAAATACACAGGAGATAAACCATTTAGGGCTTTATAGGTCAGTAGTAATACTTTGTAATTGATACGGAACTTAATTGGTAGCCAGTGTAGAGATGATAAAATCGGTGTTATGTGATCATATTTTCTTGACCTAGTAAGAACTCTAGCGGCTGCATTTTGGACTAACTGTAGCTTGTTTGTTGAGGATGCAGGGCAACCAGCTAATAAAGCATTACAGTAATCTAGTCTCGAGGTCATGAATGCATGAACTAACTTTTCTGCATCAGAAACAGATAGCATGTTACGTAGCTTAGCAATGTTTCTAAGGTGGAAAAAGGCTGTTCTCGTAACAGATGAAATATGATTTTCGAAAGTCAAGTTGCGGTCTAGTATAACACCCAGGTCTTTTACTGTAGTGGATAATGTAACAGGACATCCTTCTAAATTAAAGTTGTATTGTAAGGGATTTTGTGGGTAGTTTTTTGGACCAATAAGTAATACCTCCGTTTTATCGGAATTTAATAACAGGAAATTACGCGTCATCCAACATTTTATATCTTTAAGACACTCTGTCAAGTTAGATAAGTTAATGTTTTCATCTGGTCGTGATGAGATATATAATTGAGTGTCATCAGCATAACAGTGGAAATTAATTCCATGTTTTCTTATAATTTTACCAAGTGGTAGCATATATATTGAGAATAATAGAGGGCCTAACACAGATCCTTGTGGCACTCCATAGTCTACTGACGTTATTTTTGATTTTTCCCCATTTAAACAGACAAAATGGTAACGGTCTGATAAGTACGATCTAAACCAGCTTAATGCCTGTCCCTGAACACCAGTGTAGTTTTGTAGTCGATCCAAGAGTATTTTATGATCTATAGTGTCGAACGCAGCGCTAAGATCGAGTAGAACTAATATTGAGATGCAGCCTTGGTCAGAAGCTAAAAGTAAATCATTTGTAATTTTAACTAGCGCAGTTTCTGTGCTATGATGCGGTCTGAATCCTGACTGAAATTTTTCATAGATATCATTTTCTTGCAAGAAAGAGCACAATTGAGCGGACACAACTTTTTCTAATATTTTAGACATAAATGGAAGATTTGAGATGGGTCTGTAATTTGCTAGGTTATTTGGATCTAATTGTGGTTTCTTAATGAGAGGTTTTATAACTGTAGCATAAAGCAGTTTCACATGTTTATCATTGCACACTGTGTACAGTTAAACAATGCTTTCTACAACATGCAATATATGATGCATAGTATTTTGTAAGCGGTATGCTTGTATTCCATTCCAAAAGTAGCCTAATACTTTTCTGTCTCCTGCACACTTAGACTCTGTAACAACATTATTTTTTGTGCTCATTATTTGTATTATGGCCAAAGTGGGGAAAAATCTCACTGACTTCATCTTTTCTGTAATAGAAAAAAAGAGCAAACTGGTCACACCTGTGTCTCAATGAGATCGCTTTCCTCGGCTGAGGACCACATACTGACAGTTTAATGTCTGCTTTAAACCTTACTCTACTTACCTCTGTTTCTGTCTCAGTTCTGCCTCTGGCTGAACAACAGAAGCGGAGAAGTTAATATTACTACAAAACCTGCTGTGTTGAGTGTGTTTCAAATTTGACTGAACAAACCTCATAAACGAGAAAATGCAAACTTCATTTAAAGTGCCGGCATTGTACCTGACGTTCTGTGGGAGAAATTGGATTTAAAGTTTGACAGTCACTACAGTCAATACTGTCATTCATATTAGCATGAAACTGCAGCTTTTATAAATAACATGTATTTTTGATCAATGACAAAGAAATCATCTGTTTAATTTGCTCACTTTTTTATTGAGATAAAGACGTAAAGTTTACTCAAAAATGTTAATTCTGTCATCATTTACTCACTCTCATGTTGTTCCAAACCCATATAATTTTATTTCTTCGTGGAATACGAGAGGAGATGTTTGGCAGTATTAGAACCTCAGTCACCATTCACTTTCAAGTCATTTTGCCTAACATCTTCTGTTGTGTTGCACAAAAAAGAAAAAGATAGACAAATTGGTTTGGAATAACATGAGGGTGAGTAAATAATGAGAGAATTTTCATTTTTGTTTGAACTATTCCTTTAAAGCTCCTTTAGAATGAGTCGAAATTGTTACATATCTGCATCTTGTGTTGAGTTTTTCAGACAGACATGCTGCATGTTTGTGTCTACCTTTTATATCAGTATAAATGAAAACGTTAAATCTACCATTTCTCTCTCTCTCTCTCTCTCTCTCTCTCTCTCTCTCTCTCTCTCTCTCTCTCTATATATATATATATATATATATATATATATATATATATATATATATACACACATCAATAATTTATGGCACAAAATACAGACTTCCTCCTTTTATTTCTGTGGCTTAGCACATACACACACTCCTACACAAACTTTACCCTGTGTGTCACATGTCCTAATGTCACCTGAACGTGTTACCGTTTAGACAACAATTTGCACTTATTTGCTATTCAAATCAAAACATCTGTCCAGCCAATCAAATCTATTTGCATCAGTGGTCAGTGGAGTAGGTCAGTAGACAAGGAACACACAAATACACGTGGACGTGCACAAACACACATGCATACACACAGAAAATGTAAGTATGTGTCTATAATACCCTATTTCTTTGTCTCTTGCTCTGTTTGCAGACATATATCGGCTCTATTTTAGCAGCAGTAAACCCGTATCAGTGTCTGCCTGAGCTGTATGATGTCACAGCAGTGAAACGATATAGTCGACATCACCTGGGCGAGATTCCACCTCACATCTACGCCATAGCTAACGAATGCTACAGATCACTGTGGAAACGCTCAAACAACCAGTGTGTGCTCATCAGGTATGTTATTGTTTGAACATACACACATATATATATATATATATATACATTACACAGCACTTTATGTATGTTTTTAAAGGTAAAGTGTTTAATTTCTGCGCCCTAGCAACAACAAATGTAATTACAAAAATAATCAATGATTTCAAACTGGTTTCCCAAATACCACCCCTTTCTGCCATCAGTCGAGGAAATGGGTAGTACCACCCCAAACCCATGCCATTGGTTGATACATTGTGGCCATGTCAGGCTGATCCAGATGCTAAAACAAATAGAGCTATGTTTTGATGGTGCAACAGAGGCAGTGTTTACACTTTGCATGGGAATCACCCTACAAATTACTTATAGTTGTCTTCATGTAAAAAAAATGACACTCTTCAGCTTTAACTAACTAACCATGAAAAAGGTTTACACACTTTTGTTTTTATTTTCATCATATTTTCAGGCAGTCTGATCACTAAAATCCTAACCATGACCTTAGCCTATACCACTGACCTTTCGCTAGGGTGTGAGGTCAAACTCATGGCTGTCTGACAGCACTCATTACACAAGCATGCAGAGGTCAAGGTTTACAGACTGCTGTGTTTATCCTCCACACTGCACAGATTGTGCTGCAGATCTCTCATCAGCTTTAGTGAAAGCCTAGCAGCCTGCATAGAGAATACAAATTGGCAGCATACCTGACAACTGTGACCAACGCTAGACTAAGAAAAGCCCTCAGCATACACAGCCTCAGCAAACATGCGGACAGAGACAGATAGAGCTATAGGAGACAACGCAAAAGAAATGGGGTAGACACTTCTTAAACTCATGCCGTAACTTCACACAATTCTGGAGCACATTCTTTTAGCATTTTGTAAACCACAACAAAGAATTTCAATGGAAATGTAATACCTTCAAACTCCCAGAACTTCCAGGTGAAAAGTAAGCGCAAATAAGCTATGTACATTAATGTATGTAAACGTATTTAGACGGGCAAGGAGAAGGCGAGACCCAGTTGGACGATGTAAATAATATTTTAATAGCAAACTTAAAACAAAGTACAAAACATGCACATGACGGACATGTCCGTAAATGATCTCTCTCTTGTCGCACCACCGTCTGCCATCGGCCTTTATCCCTCTCAGAGGCTTGATTAGCCTGATACGGGACCGGGTGTGTATCATCACGACCCGGCCCCGCCCTCCGCCCTGCCACAATGTAAAAAAAATATTTTATGTCTGTGCAATGCTGGCAATGTTCAGCTTTGTGTTTGTGCCCCACTGGTTCCCCATTTCTTTTCAGTAATACCTTTATTTTGTGAATATGTGTATACAGTGGGGTGCAACAGTCTGAGACCTAATTGCTAATCTTGGGTTCAAAATCCTATTTAAACCTGCAAATAAACAAAGTTTAGTGTTATGACTAGAGCTGTCATTCGATTAAGATTTTTAATCATGGTTAACTGCATACCTTTTTGTGGTTAATCAAGATTAATCACAGAAATTTGACTCTAAACATACTTATTTTCCTGTCCTAATTCGGAGGTTGACTGATATAGTCTCCTCATAGGTTGAGAATTCATTGCAATGGGCATTTATCGTGAATCCGTGTTCATGATTTGGGTCAGGGTGTCAGCACCAGCGTCAAGCTCCAAACTCCACATGAAAAGTGCTTGCAGGCAAAAATGTCTCGTTCTGCGTTTTGTTGATAGTTAAAACTTGGCGTGCTTCTGTGGTATTAAAATGCTCCTTCATGAAAAATGCTTGATTTCTGTCACACACTGTTCTGTTCCATCTAGGCTTGTTTTATACAACAAATAGCAATATCCTTTCCCCATCATGTTGTCACTGATACTGAATCACTGCTGTGTGTTTGTGGTGTGCGTCAGGGTAATGACTCCGGGCAGACGCATCACAAAGGTTCCGCTCCTCCAACAAGAATTTATGCTGGTTTATGCTGTATTAACATTAAATGCGTTAATCGCGATTAATACAAATCAACACGTTAAAAGTTTTTCAAGTATTTGCATGCGTCAATTTTGACAGCTCTTGTTATGACATATAATGAATACAACATATTTAACATTGTGTAATAATTTTTTATTTCACAAATAAGCAACTGTGTGACTTTGAACATGTTAAAAAATGTCAGATTTTCTCAAAAGATACTTTTTGAAACATTCTCAAAACTTGCTGGGAAAAAATGGATCATCAAATTTTGCATGCTATCATTCAATCAAGAGGACATACCAGAGTTCAACTTTAATATAACTTGTAATTTGGAAAACTATTTCACTGTTGGTCTAAGATTTATTCAAACTTTAGCAATGTAAACCCATTTCTGAATGTAGCTTCACTCTGCTGACCACATCAGAGCATTACAATTCTTTCTAAACCCTCAGCGCTGACATGTATGTCTGTGTATGTGCATCTGTGTTTCAGTGGGGAGAGTGGAGCAGGTAAAACGGAGAGTACAAAGATGATTCTGCGCTTTCTGTCTGCAATGAGTCAGCAAAGTGTGGAGCTCTCAGCAACAAAGGCTGCATCATCTCATGTAGAAGAGGCAATTCTGGAGAGCAGGTGCTACATAATACACAATACGCAGTATTTATGCAGAATTCACACACTAATGTCTCTGTCTTTATTTATTTATCTGTCTGTCTGTATATCTGTCTCTCTCTCTCTGTAGTCCTATAATGGAGGCTTTTGGAAATGCTAAAACGGTTCATAATAACAATTCTAGTCGATTTGGGAAATTCATCCAGCTTAATTTCAGCCAGCACGGAAACATCCAGGGAGGAAAGATAACGGACTGTATCCTCTAAATGTTTGTGTAACTGTTTGTGCATTTGTGTGTGTGTGTGTGTGTGTGTGTGTGTGTGTGTGTGTGTGTGTGTGTATACATAAATGATGTTTTATTGAAAATGTAAAAATGCAGAAAGTTTTCTGTGAGGGTTAGGTTTAGGGGTTGTGTTAGGTTTAGGGGATAGAATATATACTTTGAACAGTATAAAAATCATTATGTCTATGGAAAGTCCCCATAATAATAGGTAGACCATGTGTGTGTGTGTGTGTGTGTGTGTGTGTGTGTGTGTGTGTGTGTGTGTGTGTGAGAGCTGTCAGTTCTTATCAGCTCTCATTGTGTGCACATAACTAGAGGTAGACCGATTTTTTTGGGGGGGCATGTTTATAGTAAAAGTCTCACGCTATGCACCAAATTATTGGGAATTTGGTTGAACAATAAACTGCATCTGTGATTTTATTCATTTTGGACTCTTTTAACCTTTATATCTGTGCCTGTCATAGTAAGGAAATACTTTTTTAATAAATTGTTTTATTATTATTATTCGATTATTATTCAGTTTTAAAAGCTAGCGGCCAATTAATCAGTATTGGCCTTTTTCACCCACGTTAGTTATAGGTATCGGCAAAATCCATCTGGTTCAGCATGCTTTCCAGTATGATGTCCACATGACAAACTAATTGCAGATTGCTGATATTTGGAAATGCAGAATAATAATGTACAAAAACAGATTTTTAAAGTCTAGAAAAAATTATCTAGTCTATTTTATCCAAAACATCCAGTGATTCAAGGTGACTAAACAGTAAGGAAACAAAAGTTAGTCATAATTAATGACGTTATCTAGATTGGCTTCTAAAGAACCTTCACAAAACAATGGCGCACAAGCATACTCTGAAAAGAGGACAAATAACTTTCGGCCAGAGTCATTTGTTTGTACAGAGCTTTTCACAACACACATAGTTTCAAAGCAGCTTTACAGAAAATTAAGCAGTAACAGAACATTATTCTGTAATGTCTGTAATGGACTGTGGTCACAATCTATGTGTATGTGTAATTACAGTGCTTTTATAGTGTAAGTACAGAAAATGTAATGCAGTGATGTTAATCCACTTTATTTTCCTTGACTTGTTATTTTCAACAAACAGACCTACTAGAAAAGGTGAGATTTTTAAATGTGTAATTTTGCATATTTTCAGTTTTGTGGGTCACTAATCAGACTCTGCGTTTATTGTGTATGTGTGTTTATGTCAGAATCGAGTTGTGCGTCAGAATCCTGGTGAAAGAAATTATCACATATTCTATGCTCTGTTGGCTGGAACCAGTGCAGAACAGAGGGGTGAGTGTGTGCTGTCTGCCTCTATGTTGTCCACATATTGTCATCTCAGGCCTTTTTGACCCTTGTCTTTGTGATTGGAGACCCCTTGCCCTTCAAAGGAATATTCTGGGTTAAATACTTAACGAAAACATCAGTGACATGCTTTTGATTCCAGAATTTTTTAAAGCAGAAATGTGAAACTCATATTTTCATTTACATGAATGCTGTATTGAAAGTTAAAATGAAGTATCTAACTCAGAATATTCCTTTTTTTTCATTACAGACTTCATGGTGACAACACACTCTTTAGTCATCTAGGCCAGGATTCACCTGATGATGTTGATGTCACTGTCAATTCAATAGAGTGCTGTTTTTAACGCAGTTTCAGTTTGTTTGAAATCTCTCTCTCTCCCAATTCATTCTTTCATAGAGACGTTCTCTCTCTCCCCGCCGGAGAACTTTCACTATCTGGGTCAGTCGGGATGTGTGAAGGACGAAGCCATTAATGACACTGAGACTTTTCAGGAAGTGCTGGTAAGTTAGTCACAACATGACAACATATCGCTGTGTGACTCATGTGAAGCGCATAAACACACATTGAACTGAGCTGTTTAAAAAAATTACCCAACACTGCTTAAAAGTACAATCTTAAATGTGATTGTAATGTTATCGTAATGTTAATATTTAAATAAAGCAATAAGCCACTCTGTGCCATACGTTAATTACTTCACCACAGTCGAGGGGTTACCGTGGTGTACCCCTCAAATGTCATATTTGTTTTATTAAATGTTCGCAACACGATAAATGACACAATCTGTAAGTGTCAATAATTTACAGTTATTCCACCAAATAATACAGTTCATTAGCTTAACTGTAGGCTGTCGATAATTGCCAAGCAAACCTTATGCATTCATATTCAGTTAATGTGCGGTCACAAGTGTATTGCATGTTATCTTCATAACGACTTTGAATGTGGCTCATCCAGTCAGATTTTAGTGCTAAAACTATCTGTTTTAATGGTTCACTCATTCTGTGTTTAATACTTGTTGACTGTGTGTTTTGTGTCAGATTGCTCTAAGGACGATGCAGTTTGGAGAAGAGAACATCAAGGAGGTTTTGAGACTCCTGTCTGGAATTCTGCACATGGGGAACATTCAGTTTTTAACAGCAGGTGGAGCTCAGGTCTGCTCTAAAACGGGTAAGCACTCTCTTCCTCTCTATCTTTGTCACTTGCTTCTGTGTTTACCTTTCAGTTTTTCTCTTCATCTATTTATTTCTCTTTCTATTTCTTAATTTTAACCTATTATTTTCCTGTTTTTACATTAATCAATTTTATAATCATATATCAATTTAGTAATCTGTAATCATTAATAATCATGAATCACCAAGTTCTCTCTCTCTCTCTCTCTCTCTCTCTCTCTCTCTCTCTATCACACTGTTTTTATGTTCCGTTTAAATATTTTTTATGTATGCGTCTCTGTTTGTGTTTGTGACTGAGTTGTCAGTGTGTATATATGACTTTTTAACCTTGTGTGTGTAGCTCTGAGTAAAGCGGCAGATCTCTTGGGGTTGGATTGTTCCCAGCTGGCTGAAGTTTTGACCCACAGGTCCATGATCCTCAGAGGAGAAGAGATCAGCACACCTCTTACTGTAGAGCAGGTAACACAGTCAATACTGTACACTCAAACACTCAGAAAACAAACATCATAGTTTCCCATCAAACTTAATCAATAAAAATAAATTACGCCAAAGATCAAACAGTGGTGCTGTACCTGTTATGCATAGTGTTTGATTCCAAACTGGTGCCCTGCAACAACAAGTTTGAAATATATACTGTATTACTGTACTGATCCTATCCAGTCTTTTTTTATATATTGTATACTGTACATTTAGAGACTTCCTAAAATTTGCCAATTCCAAAAACACAATTAAGTCTCTCCTTCCCTCTAGAGGACTCCATGGGTAACTGCTTTCACTTGAAGGGATAGATCACCCAAAAATACAGTTCTCTTAACATTTACTCACTCTCATGTGATCCCGGATGTATGTGACTTTCTTTCTTCTGTTGAACACAAACAAATATTTTTTATTTATTTTTCTCCCCAATTTGGAATGCCCAATTCCCAATATGGACTCTAAGTCCTCATGGTGGCGTAGCAACTTGCCTCAATCTGGGTGGCGGAGGACGAATCTCAGTTGCCTCCACGTCTGAGACCGCCAATCCATGCGTCTTATCATGTGACCCGTTGAGGGTGTTACCGTGGAGACATAGCGCATGTGGAGGCTTCACGCTATTCTCCACGGCATCCATGCGCAACTCACAACGCGCCTCACCAAGAGCGAGAACCACATTATAGCGACTACAAGGAGGTTACCCCATGTGACTCTACCTACCCTAGCAACCAAGCCAATTTGGTTACTTGGGAGACCTGGCTGGAGTCACTCAGCACGCCCTGGATTCGAACTCTCTAGTCCAGGGGTGGAAGTCAGCGTCTTTACTCGATGAGTTACACAGGCCCCCAAACAAAATTATTATTTTTTTTTAATATCTCAGCTCTGTAGGTCCATAAGTGAAAGTAAATGGTGACTGGGCCTGTAATTCTTTTTGTCATCAAAAAATCCTCCACTCGCAGCAATGACAGCTTTGCAGATCCTTGGCATTCTAGCTGTCAGTTTGTCCAGAGACTCTTCAAATGTCCAGATACATTTCATATGTAGCTGTCTTGTCGGGCACTTCTCATGAACCTTACAGTCTAGCTGATCCCACAAAAGCTCAATGAGTAAAGATCCATAACACTCTTTTCCAATTATCTGTTGCCCAATGTCTGTGTTTATTTGTCCACCCTAACATTTTCTTTTTGTTTTCCTGTTTCAAAAGTGGCTTTTTCTTTGCAATTCTCGCAAAGCCTTGCACCCCTGAGACTTCTATTTACTGTTGTACATGAAACTGGTGTTGAGCGGGTAGAATTCAATGAAGCTGTCAGCGGACAACATGTGAGGCGTCTATTTCTCAAACTAGAGACTCTGATGTACTTATCCTCTTGTTTAGTTGTACATCTGAACTTCCACATCTCTTTCTGTCCTTGTTAGAGCCAGTTGACCTTTGTCTTTGAAGACTGTAGTGTACACCTTTGTATGAAATCTTCAGTTTTTTTGGCAATTTCAAGCATTGTATAGCCTTCATTCCTCAAAACGATGATTGACTGACGAGTTTCTAGAGAATGCTGTTTCTTTTTTGACATTTTTACCTAATATTGAACTTAAGACATGCCAGACTATTGCATACAATGGCAACTCAAAAACAAAAACAATGTTAAGCTTAATTTAACAAACCAAATAACTTTCAACTATGTTTGATATAATGGCATGTAATTGTCTAGTACAAAATTAGCCATTTATAATGATTATTTAAGGATATATTGTTGGAGTGATGACTGTTGGAAATGGGGCTTGTCTAGATTTTTTCAAATAGTAATGGTGCTGTTTTTTACATCAGTAATGTCCTTTGACTATTTTTTGTGATCAGTTGAATGCCACTTTGGTGAATTAAAGTACCAATTTCCTTCCGAAACAGCTAAATCTGTTCATTATTCCAAACTTTTGACCGCCAGTGGATTTTTTGGTTGATTATATTATCGATTATACATCCTGTTCGTAATCTTCGCTTCTTGATAAAGACTAACAAACCTAACATCACAAAAAATAATTGAATTTGTGTATATCACTGCTCTCACAGAACACAATTTTAACATGTGTTGAATAGGCGGTGGACTCACGGGACTCCATGGCGATGGCTCTCTACTCTCAATGCTTCACATGGATCATTCGTAAATTAAACAGCCGTATCAATGGCAATGAAGACTTTAGATCCATCGGCATCCTGGACATCTTCGGGTTTGAGAACTTTGAGGTGAGATTAATGCTGATCAGATTCACACACAGGTATTATCCCATTGAAAATCCCTAAAATCTGATATCATATACTCTCTGCTCTTATTTTCTTTCCCTCTCTCAGGTGAACCGGTTTGACCAGTTCAACATTAATTATGCAAATGAGAAGCTACAAGAGTATTTCAATAAGCATATTTTCTCACTTGAACAGCTGGAGTACAACAAGTGAGTGATCATTTAACACATGTCCTGTGCAAGTCAGAACCAACTGGGATACGTAAAACAAGCTATCATCTTAATCTCTGCTAACTTAATTCTCTTTGTATGTGTTTGTGTTTACAGAGAAGGGCTGATTTGGGATGATGTCAACTGGATGGACAATGGAGAATGCCTTGATCTCATTGAAAAGGTAAAGACTCAAACAAACACAATACTGTCTAGATTCTATTGTTCTAGATCTAAGTCTGTTGGTGCATGTGTGTTGTCTTTGTAGAAGTTGGGTTTGCTCGCTCTCATCAATGAGGAGAGTCATTTTCCTAAAGGCACAGATGACACACTGCTGGAGAAACTCCACAGTCAGCATTCTGTATGTAATAAACACTCAAACATGCATACATCTTTTCTCTGAATGGCAGCAGATTTGCATGATCTATAGGCAAGGATACAGCATTTTAAATGTAACCTTTTTTTTTCTAATAAAAATGAATAAATGTAAATTATATGAACCAAAAAATAAATCATGAATGGGGCAAAGGAATAGTTTTAAGAATTAGTCATGGAAAAACTATATTAATCAACCACTGACCGTTGATCAAGACACCTCAATATCTGTGGTGGTTATAGCCCAGGATGTAGGAAATATAATCAATGTGTCACAAACACAATCTCACTCTCTTTCTCTGTTTCTGTAGAGGAATCAGTTCTATATTAAACCCCGTGTTGCAGTTCATCAGTTTGGAATCAAGCACTATGCAGGAGAGGTACAACAGCCTGTCCACTGTGTGTGTGTGTGTGTGTGTGTGTCTGTGTCTGTGTGTGTGTGTGTGTGTGTGTGTGTGTGTGTGTGTGTGTGTGTGTGTGTGTGTGTGTGTGTGTTTATTCTGTTTCAATGAGGTGTCATGAATTGAAATAATGCTCTTGTATATTCTAAAATAGTCAAGATAACTACCGATGTGTTTTTTTGATCATCAACCCAATTTTTGTCAATACAGTAAACGAATGGAACAAATCACGCAGTGACATGACAGACTATGATCAGTGCAAGCATTTATGTGGAGGGCCCCATTCCTTGTACAGTAACATCTACTCATCTGATGCAGTATATTTTAAGGGAGCTCCATCCTCCACTGCTTCATTTAGTCTCATTTATATACCTGTCGTTCAGTCTTTCAAATGTTTTTAGATTCTCCAATCATTTTTATTTCTTCTATATTTTGGCACGTTATCGTGATACTGTCTTAAATGTTTACATCTGATAATGATTCGTTATGAATGCAGATTGGTTATTGGCTGCAGTTTGGATAGAAGCAGATGATGCTTTGTGATTTGAATATCCATTTTGATTGGTCTGTTTTCTAATGAATAGAGGCTTTACGGTGTAAGCCTCATCTGGCATTCACACACATTCATACAGTGATTAAAACTTACCTGGGTTATGCTTCATGAAAGAAAAATATAAAATAATAATACATATTTTTTCATTAAAGGGATCAGAGTTATTTATGTTAGTAAGTAAATTGATTAAAACTGTTAATTTGATCACTTTGTTGTTACAATTATTTTGAATATGGTTTTAAAGAGGCTCACCCTCCATTGCCTTCTCTGATGGGTCGCCACTGTGAACTATTCCTTTAAGTGATGTGTAATGTCTTATGGTATACACTGGAGAATGAGAATATAATGTGGTCAGCATCAGAGTTACAGCTCCATATCCTAGTATCAGGTTAACATCCTGTTTTTGTCTGCAGGTTGTTTATGATGTCAGAGGAATCCTGGAGAAGAACAGAGACACTTTCAGAGATGACATTCTCAACTTACTCATGGAGAGCAGGTGCGTGTGTATGTGTGTATGTGTTTGTGTGTGTGTGGGTGTGCGTGCATGCATGCGCGGGGAGGATTTGATGTTCTGTCCTCTGTGTTGTTATTTGTTCAAACATTTCTGTTCTCTTAGGTTGGATTTTGTGTATGATCTCTTTGAGCGGGTGAACACTTGGACAGGGCAGGACACAGTCAAGTGCAGCTCAAAGTATCGCAGACCAACAGTTAGCTCTCAGTTTAAGGTAAGAAACTACAACTACCATAATGCTTTAGACAGAATCAGATTAAGCAATCAAACTGTGTAAATTAATTAGTATTTCCACCTAAAAGGCCGATAAGTTCCTTATGCAAATATAATTCCAGTTCACGTGTTCATATACTGTAGAAAATTGATAACACGTTTGGTTACAGTCTAGATTAGATCGTTTTGTGTCTGAACTTTTGTCTGAAAATTGATTTAGAAGAAAGTAGCATGTTTACATATTGTCCCACTAAAGAGAATATCCAAACCAAAGCATAGTTTTTAAGAAATGATTGTATATTCATCTTAATTTTTTTAGGGCTGGGTATTGATAAAGATTTTTCGATTCTGATTCACTAGGTCTTGATTTGATTTGGTTCCGATATTGATTCATATGTGTATATTTCCGTTATAATGTACCTTTTGCTTGCATATGAAAAAACTCTCTCCCAGCTAATGCTGTTAATTATATAGGGGACCTTCTAACTAGGTACATTACGAAAATATAAATTTTACCAATGATATTTTATTAGATTTTTATATTTTGGTCACATTTTGGCTTTTTAAAAATGAACAAATCCATGTATTCAATAAATTATATTATATTTCATATATTATTTTTTGTTAAATGTTTGTTTAATTGCATAATTTTGACTATTTACAAGTATTTACATTGATTTGTGGACCACTTGCTGAAACCGGTACTGTTTCTTTAACAAAACCAGCACTTCCTTAAAGCTTGTCTGTAGATGAGTGTAGAGGAGACAGGACTCTACAGGAGACAGGACTCTAATGGCTTTATCTCATCTGTGCTATACATGATTACAATTAAATGTTTATTTTTTGTTTTGTTTTTGATCAACAACTTACTGTAAAAAAAGAAAGGGTATTACATAAAAATACATTATTAAATGACAAATGGGTCACTTGGATCTCGTCTTTGGACACACATTAAATTGAACAACTTGCATTGAAAGGATCTCGCTGAATACTCCACCACAATACACTACACAATTACTGGTGAGGGGAATGTAAATATTTACCAGCCAGTTGCCAAATATATACATTTAAGTCACGTAGCGTGAAATTTGGTTGTTAATAGATTTTTTTCCCCACCCCTATTAGTTAGTATATTAAGTGTTTAAGATATAAAATATTTGTAATTGTTAGTGTAAAGGGAATGCATTTATTATTGATCATTTTTTTTGTATGTCTACACAGAATTCATTGCACTCTCTGATGTCCAACCTAAGTGCCTCCAATCCGTTCTTTGTACGCTGTGTTAAACCCAACAACAACAAGGTATGTGTCAAACACACAGACGTCTATGCATTAGAGGTCCGCCACCTGACTATATTGCAAAAAGAACCGGGGTTTGGGTTCACTCCATAATCTCTGAGTAAAAGCCTGTGAAATCTGTGCATCAGGGTCCTCGACTATTTTGTTACCAAACTACAGCTAAATTCACTCACACACATACACAGGCACTGACACACACACTCTTGTCACAGTTGTCATCATGATCATTCATATGTTCCACTCATTCCACCCCTCACATAGGCCGGCAGTTCTGTGTATTGTTACACACGGTGAGAGATGTTATATGTGGGTGTATTCATTCAGTAGTGAATTCGAGGAGATTAGACATTATAGAGTCAGAATGGAGATTTAAGACCCCTTTGAGAGAGACTGACACACGCTCTACACACTTGTCCATTCAGTCCACTCTGGTCCTGAGGCCATTCAGCAGACTGCCCATTAACTCAAAAGCAGATGTCAGGCTACGTGCGTGTTTGTGAGTTTTTGTGCTTGTTTTACTAAAAAGTAAGTCATTTAGGTTTGGAATAACATGAGGGTGAGTAAATATGACAGAATTCTAATTTGTTGAGTTTGAGTTTTATTGTCATTTAACCATATGCAGATGCAATACAGTTGTGAGATGTCGTTTCTCACGGACCACACTGTATAGATAAAGCAGACATTTAGTTTTTATCACCATACACATTGAAACAATTAAACAATGAGACATGGCCAGATATGGACATATATACAGATTACACATTAAAACATTATGATGCATCATACAATATTTTAAGCAGTGTTCTAGCAGCAATTTCGGTTTATAATATTTTCTATTGTCATTAATGTGTTCGTGTGTGTATGTATGTATGTGTGCATATGTGTATAGTTACTTGTATCAGTTCCAGACTGCACAGAGTACCTCTTAGTAGAGTCTGACAGCTTGTGGGAAAAAGCTATGGAACAATCTGGCAGCAACCTATCTCAGATACTCCTATACATTCTGCCAGAGGGGAGAATATTAAAGAGGCTGTGTGATGGGTGGTAAGGGTCATTCACAATCCTGGAGGCCCTCCCTGCACACCGTGCATGATAAATCTCCTGGATAGATTCAAGAGAGACCCGGTGATCTTTCCAGATGCATTCACTATCCGTTGTAGAGCAATTTCTGTACCAGACAGTGATGCCGCTGGTTAGAACACTCTCAATGGTGCCCCTTTAGAATGTTGTTAAGATGGAAATCGGTAGACTAGTTTTCTTTAGCCATTGCAGGAAGTGAAGATGCTGTTGGGACCTCTTTGCATGGGATGTGGTGGTCCAGGTTAAGTCTTCTGAGATGAGTACTCCTAAAAACGTCTTACTCTCTCTACAGTACAATGGTCCCTCCGATATTCAGCGGTGTATGTTGTTGTCCAGCATGGGCCCTTCAAAAGTCCATGATGATCTCTTTTGTTTTCTTTACATTCAGTGACAGACTATTGTCTTTACACCATACTGCTAGTTGGTCCACCACCCCCCTGTATGATGCATCACTGTTGTTATTTATGAGTCCTACCACAGCGGTGTCATCTGCAAACTTTATAATGTAACTGGTGCAGTTTTAAGTTAGCAACGTGAAAAAGAGCAGACTGAGTGCACAACCCTGTGGTGCACCAGCGCTCCGCGTGATGGCATTTGAGATGTTGCCTCCAATTCGTACTAACTTAGGTCTCTCAATGAGGAAATCTAGGACCCAAAGAAAATATTTGTGAATGAACTATCCCTTTAAAGCTTTTGTTTTGGTCTCTGAAAATGAATGTTCAATTTAGCTTTCTATTATTACTGTATTATTGTATAGAATATGTACATGTGATAGTATATGTAATATAAAAAAGTATGGCTGCAACTAATGATTATTTTGATAATCGACTAATCTAATGATTATTAGAATGATTATTCAACTATTCAGCTTGTGCCTCGACTTGAAAGGTTGTATTAAATGTGCTTACTAACAATAAAGATGACAAAATCATCTTTTAAAAATACCTCTGAATGAGTGAATTACAAGGGGGAAAAAACTTGGAAGTTTAATTCAGCAAAATATTCAATATAAGGCGTGCAAGCCATTCGCGCATCACAAGCCGATCAACTATTTAGCTCTTTTTGGTGAATTGAAAAAGGTCTTTTTCTCTTGTATCTTTAAATTTTTAAAAAATATTAAGAATTTGCCTCTGTCTCAACGTCCCTCTCTCTCTCTCTCTCTTTTCCCTACTTTATTTGAATGTAAACAGCTGGGGTACCTTCTGCCCTTTTTTACCCATAATGCACCTCTTTGCGACACCTCCCTCCCCCATTGTGCACAAATTAGCCCAGCATGGCTCTTAGCGCCATGGCAACCAGCTGTATCTGAATGAGACTGGAGGGGTTGGGGTGTGTATGTGTGTGTGAGCTGACCAGTTGATCACTGGCTTAACTGGGAGTTGCTGACAGTCACAGGATGAGAAAGGACAGATTTCTGTTCAGTAAGAGATTCAATATTACTAAACTTAGCTAAACTAAACTAAGAACCAGGAGTGTTTGTGTGTGTGTGTGTGTGTTGAGAAAGAGAGAGTTTCTGCCAGTTACATTTTCTCTTTAGAACAGATCTGATGTATAGGCTGATGTTGAGAGTTTTTCCAGATGTATGCATGTCTTTTTGACTGCTGCTTTTGTGATGTTCCGCAATGTTTAATTAATATTTATTTTTTTATTTTACTTTTTTGAGTATGTGGAGTGATGTTTTGATTTTTTGAGAATGGCTTGTGATAGTTTGTTAGTTCTAGTTATAATGGGTTAAAAATTACAAACACATCAGTAATGTTTCACACAGGATGCCAGATTGTTTTCCAGCTAAAGTATGTTTATTTACATATGTCATGAAGTTGCACATAAGCTATTTGTGTGTATTCTAGGTTATTTGAGATGTTTTTAAGATTTTAAAGGGAGCGAATTAGAGAGAGACTTTATGTTGGACATTATCTCCTGAATTTACTGCCCTCCCCCCATATTATACACTCACACACACAGTCATACACACTGAAATTGATCCTGTCTGTTGTGACTTGTGCTGCATGTATCAGTATGTTAATTCGTACCTAACAATAATGAATGATTGTCTGTGTGTGTGTGTGTGTGTGTGTGTGTGTGTGTGTGTGTGTGTGTGTGTGTGTGTGTGAGAGAGAGAGAGAGAGAGAGTGAGAGCGTGAGAGACTGAGTGAGTGAGTGAGTGAGAGAGAGTGAGAGTGAGTGTGAGTGTGAGTGTGTGTTATTGACCTCACTCTCACAGAGCTCATTCACCACTCATCTCTTCATCTAACTTTCATTCATTGGTCCTTCTAGTTAGTCACTCCATCCACATAGATGACATTAAGAAGCGGGTATCACAGCGCCCCATTTCCAACCTCACCCCCACACAGGGTTCGAGGTCATGGGGAGAGGGGGTGATAATGGCCCACTTAGTGTTTTTGAATAATGATTCCACTCAAATGCAACAAATCTATATTTGAAAACCTGATTTAATTCAGCTAATTTAGATTTAGGACCTCTAACTTTTTAAACAGAGCAGTTAAGAATTAAGATAATTTTTACTGTCCTGAGAATTTTTTAGTGGTAATTCAGAATGTATTTTTCTCTGTTTCTTTCTCTCGCAGATGCCAGATCATTTTGAGCAGTCTGTTGTCCTTAACCAGCTGAGATATTCTGGGATGTTGGAGACTGTGAAGATAAGGCGCTCTGGGTTTCCAGTTCGGAGAACATTCAAGGATTTCTGCTTCAGGTTTGGCCAGAATTTCACCTGAAACTTTATGAACATAGTGCTGCAAAAACTGATTATTCTCAAACCTTTGTTTAAGTTGCTTTATTAAGGCCCCGATATACTTCCAGAGAAGTTCTTCTGCGTTATTCGTTCAGGTATAAAAATAAGTTCAAAACAGCCGAGCAACAGTATACTGTTTGTGAACATTCAGACACCCGCCACACCGCTGTGGGAGGTGTTTAGAGGAGCATTTAAATATGAGGACGCTACATGTATAACCATAAAAATGTGTTATCAATGACTTTATGCCTCATTCTATGAGCAGAATTCACAAGAGGTCAGTCAAAGAAGCTGAATCACTCGATGATGATTTAAGTAATACATATATATATCGTAAAAATTTTTTAATTTGTCTTGTTCACATTCTGAATTCATGACGTTAATGCACTAACATGCTAAACACGGCCATAATATGCACCGTTTATACTGTTGTTGTAATTTATGATGACACTGATACTACTGCAAAGATGTATTTATAAAAGCATGTTAAGATATCTTAGTATGGGTAGATGTGTGAATTGCTTTCGCTGCAGATGGCACATGAGTGAATTGGCACTTGTGAGTATTTGAGTAGATTTGATTCCTTTTGTAAACCAATTAAAGTAAAAAAATATATCACATGACATGTTCTTGCATAATGTCTCTATGGAAACGATAGTATAGATGTAGGGAAATTTTCACCAGCTCGCTAATAACTTTTCACGCCGGTGTGTTCATGTTGACTGATTTTAATTGACTGAAAACCAACTAAATGTGCTGTCAGCCTCAAGGTAGGTGGAGCCCCAGACAGCGAAGCAATTGCATTAAGAAGGTGTTTAGCAGCTGGCAAGACAATTTCCTAAAAGTTCACCCAGATGAGCTGTTATGAACCACCGAAACTAATGCAAAAACACTTTTCGACCAGATTTTGGTCTAAATGACATCACACACGTTCGTTCTTTGACTGAACACATAAGTTCAGAATGGATTTACACATCTTTGTTTACACACTAGAGAAAGTGTGTTTAACAGACAGGAATGCATATGATCGATTATGAGGGTGTGGAAAGACGGAACAGTTTGAAAACACGCGGGATTATAGTGAATTGGATTTCCGAAAGCACAACTGGACTCATTGTCTGCCATCGCCAGAGAGCATAGCAACCAAAGTTACAATTTTCTAAATTTATCAGTATTCTCTAAACTCGTAGGCGCCATTATTGTGAATTGCCAGTTTTTGATTATTTACCAAATGTTTTAATTTGAATATTTGGAAAGTTTGATATTGTTTGAATATTGGAACAATGAATATTAAATATAATTTTTTTTGTTTGACAGGTACTATGTGCTGATGAGACACGTGGCTTTGACAGATGACCTCAAGGGACGGTGTCAACTCCTGCTGCAGCTCTATGACAACAACAGTGCTGAATGGCAGCTGGGAAAGACCAAAGTGAGCAACATCATATTCTCATGATGTTCACTTTGAAATCTATTGAAATACATCCTGTTTTGAACATTACCACAATCCAGTGTTGGAGAAAATGCTTTTTTGTGTGTGCATGTTTGCATGTTGTAATAAAGGACAGTATGCACATAGTTGCGACAAAAGACAACATGAAATGTAATTCACGGTGCATTTGTAATGTTATATATTTCCTAGTGAAACTGAATATTCAGCAGGAAATAATGTAGGGTGTATTGTTTTTATTTGTATTTAAAGGGAACCCTTATATTACAAAACGTTTTCTGGAAAGTTTTGTGCAAGTGAAGCTAAAAAAAAAGCTGACAGATTTTTGGATCTAAAATTCATTAACATATCTAATTATATATATAATTAATTTATTTTACAATCTAGATCTGTCATGATTGGCATTTGATTGGTTGCTTTTGTAGGTGTTCTTGAAGGAGAGTTTGGAGCTGCGGTTAGAGAAACAGAGAGAGAAGGAAGTGCTCAAAGCAGCATCTATTATCCAAGCTTATATACTTGGCTACAGCGCACGGTAAACACACACACATACACACACTTAAACATGCACATGCATATGCATGCAAATGCACACTCACTACCACTTGGTGCCAACACACACATATATTATTCTCCTATTCATTCCCACTCTCTCTCTGTCTCACACACGTGTAGGAGGCAATACAGACGACTGTTGCAGTGCATTGTGGTAATTCAGAAAAGCTACAGA
This sequence comes from Moxostoma hubbsi, assembly GCA_032164185.1. Lineage (NCBI taxonomy): Eukaryota > Metazoa > Chordata > Actinopteri > Cypriniformes > Catostomidae > Moxostoma > Moxostoma hubbsi. Next base: position 39,877,140 of record JAVLUX010000009.1, on the reverse strand, counting down.
TCATTTTATTGGCGGCGACGCTTCCTGATGATGCGCTGGGCCACCATCACCTTACAGAAGAGGCTCAGAGGTCAAAGGGCACGACGGCTTTGCACTCACCTTCTGGAGGAGAAGAGGAGGAGAGAAGAAGAGGAGAAGAGGAGGAGAGAAGAAGAGGAGAAGAGGAGGAGAGAAGAAGAGGAGAAGAGACGAAGAGCAGAACAGGAGGCGCTAGAGAGGTGGGCCCAACGTGCATGTCTTTGTATAATCCATATGTTACATATAGCAGAATGAGTAGAATATACTTCTATTCAATTATTAATATAAGAAATTTGACAAAATGTTAGTTATTCTTTATTATTTTATACCAACATTTGTGTTACTCATGTTTATTTCTAAGTTGCTAATATTCTTGTAATGTTGTCTTGATTGTCAGAGAAAGACAGCAGCTGGAGTTGGAGCTCCTAGCACGAGCGGTAAGTGAAAAGTTTTTCAAATCCATAACCAAAACCTTTACCATAACCATTTACCAAACATAACCAATATTTATAGGCTAGCTAATTACAATTTAAAATGTCTATAGATACGAAACCTTTATTTCCCATTTATTAAATTCTCATTTGATATGTAACCTCAGTGGCAGAAAATATTAGATGTGATGAACTGATACAAAAATCACTCATAAAGGGAGCACTCAAACACGGTCTATGCTATAAATGCTTTGGAAGGTAACCTGAAAAATGTGCTTTAAGCCATGAAGCTTGATGGTGGTGCCGCAAGAAAAAAAATCATCAAAACATTAATAACTACAGTCTTTACCAATAAAAAATATGTATAGTTTGAAAGCTTAGACGCTCTGCTTTCCAATGCATGCAGGCATTATAAACAATACTGGTTTAGTGCTCTGAAATTTGCAGACAAATCAGAAGTGTTCCGTTTTAATAATTTATTAAAAAAGAAAATTTGCACCTGTAAATATTGCAGTCAGTAAAAACATCCAACTCATCCAATAGCCATGTGTCATAGGTTGTTGGAAAGCTCTCAAAGCGTAGAATACAAACAGCCTATTTGTTTTACTCACAGACAAAAATATAGCAAGTATTAGCTTAGTATATGTCTTTGACAATTATGTTGGTGTTGCTTTTATGCCGCGTTTTGGCTGATAACTTCACAAAAAATAAAAATAAACGAAACATAAAAAAATCACATAGCATTACTTAGAGGAGGTGGTTATTTTTCAAACAAGCCCACACAAAAGGTAATCAGATGCATAGATCATTAGATAATCCACATGAAGCACAATGTTACATATGGCCACCAAGAAATGGTGCCAAGTAAATGACACAAACACAATGATGCTGTCTATTTGTGTCAAAAGGCACTCATTCTGTGAAATCTCATGACTAAAAGCATGCCTTCATGCTATGCATGCGTTTAGTCATTGTAGCTTTTGCATGTGTAATTAGTTCCTAAGCACAATTATTATGTTTTATTTGTTTTGAGAGTCTTTTGGCACATGAAGATGTTTTTGGACACTATAATTATTTTTGTAATGTTATAACTTTTATTATAACTTAATAAATTTAAGTTAAATTTATTTTTGCTTTGTCATATCAACACAAACATTTTCTCTGATACAGTTGACATGATAACTGTATCTGATAAAAGCGTTTTTTCTGAGCCACCTTATTTACACAGGGACATATAATGTCAAATAAGAAAAAGAAAAAAAAAAAACATTTTTTTATGATTTTGTTTTCAGCAGTTTCTTAAGATGAAAGTCACAGGATGTACCATAATCTATATCATTAATACATGTGAAAAAGTTTCTTTACCATGATACCAAACACTGTTTTTTTTTTTTTTATGTACTCCTTTAATTTTGGGTACGCCACTGAAAAAGGAAATCTTTAAAAACACCTTCAGAGTTTAAAGGGTTAAGTGGTACACTCTTAGATAACTTGTTTTTATTGAAGTCTAAAATAATTTTTAATATTGTCTAAATCAACCTAATTGCATTAGGTTACGCTAATAATAAAGATATTTTACTGCAATTGTCAGATCTGGTAGAAATAGCTCCTAAATGTAACAACTGCAAATTTCCACTTTCAGTGTATTGAGTAATGCAGACTTTACTATCCTCTATGCAGGCGGAGGAGGCTCGAATATTGGAAGAGATTCAAAAGGAGGAGATTCAGAATGTCTTACCTGAGAGTACCACACCAGACAGTATTTCACCTGACACTGTCCCATCTGAGTCTGGCCTTGTACCAGAGCGGTCATTGGCAGAGCAGGTGTTCGACAAGGTGTCTGTGAGTGAGGCAAACCAAGCGTCACAGGTGGAGGAAATCTTGCGTTTGGAGCGTGAGATTGAAGATCTGCGACGGCAGAAGGAGGCTCAGGAGCAGAGTTTGACTGAGCAGTCGATGCAGCGTCTGCAGTGGCTCCGCGATCAGGAGCTGCGCAGGCTTGAAGAGGAGGCCTGCAAAGCTGCGCAACAGTTCCTCACCTCGCTCAACTTCGACGAGATCGATGAATGCGTACGCAACATTGAGAGCTCACTGGGGGAGTCTGGTGGCTCACAGCAGGGGGGTGAAAGAGGTGAGGATGAAGAGGAAGTGGATGAAGGCCTCGGGGTGGAGGAAGATGGATTTAAAGACTCGCCGAATCCCAGCGAGCACGGCCACTCTGATGGGCAGCGTACCAGCGGAATACGCACCAGTGACGATTCCTCGGAAGAAGATCCTTATGCTAATGATCGTATGCCTCCACCACCGATTCCACCCACCATCATACCCTCAGCCTATCACGGTCCATTCTCCAGCAGCAGCTCTGCCTACTCTCATGTGGTTCAGGAGGAGGAGGCGGAGCTAATCCCACCAGATGAAGACTCTGATTATGATGCAGATGATTATGATGAGGGTGGCATTAACATGCAACCTCCCAGCCTCCCACCCCTCAATGACCACTGGTCACGTGACCACCGCAGCTCCTTTGCGACCAGCACCAGTGTCAGCTCAGGGGCGTATCGCTTCAGCTCAGAGGGGCAACAGTCTTCAGTGAGTAAATCAAGCATGTTCTTTAACCCAAAAATGAAAATTCTCTCAACATTTACTCACCCTCATTCCATCCCAAATATTTATGACTTTCTTTCTTCTGCAGAACCCAAACAAAGATTTTTAGAAGAATATCTCAGCTCTGTAGGTCCATACAATTCAAGTGAATGGGGGTTTAAAATTTTGACATTTCAAAAAGCATATAAAGTCAGCATAAAAGTAATCCATACGATTTAATGGTTTAATCCTTGTCTTCTCAAGCGATCCAATTGGTCTTGGGTGAGAACAGACCAAAATGTACCTCAGTTTACACTATAAATCTTGACATCTCTTTGGTGATCATGATTTCAAGCTCTATAAAACTTTCTAGCGCCATCTAGCACTGTTGTAACCTCTGTTCCCAGATGGAGGGAATAAGACGTTGTGTCGTGTGAAGCAACACTAGGGGACTTCTTTGAAGGCCTCGGTTATCTCTGAACTTGAGAAAAGGCCAATGAGAAATTGGCAGACAGAATTTGCCATGTCCCTCCCCTGGACATACGGGTATAAAAGGAGGGAATCATGTGTCTATACATTCAGGTTTTGCACTGAGGAGCCTAGAGTAAGGTTCGGCCATAGCAGTGGCTCGGTTCAGTATCGTGGCCAGGGGGACACAGCGTCTCGTTCTGTCCATCAAGGAACGGAGGTTACACCAGTGGCCTAGATGTTCCCTGTCTGTCACTCACTTCGATGTTGTGTCAAGTGAAGCGACACTAGGGGTCCCTATTCAATCACGCCATGTGCTGAACCGTGTATATGCGCTGCTGATGCAGGTGCAGGCAGGTAGTTGCGTGCCACAGCGACAGGCTGCGTCAGATTGCACGTACCCTTCCCCAACGCCCCATAAAATCGGCATAAACTTTTTAGGTTCCCACCACCCCAAAGGGGGGAACAAAGTGACGTGCAAAGCATGGGAGCAGGCCACGCCAGCCACACCTTTTCTCTCTCTATGTTTCTCGCATAGAGTTTAAGCGGCTGTCGCCATCTTAGCGCTATCGCACGCATCGGGGAAGGCTTTTTTTTTCAACTCCTATTCTTTCCGGTGGAAAAGACCCCACGGAGACCACCACCTGCCCATGCTGGGGGGAGGTTAAGAGTGGCGAAATACATCACATGGGTTTTCAGGTAGATCCTACCTGCTGCGAGGGAGGAGTTGCTACAAACATGGTGAACGGGGGGCAGCAGGTCCACCCGTAGGGGGACCGTACCGTGGAAAATACACATGGGGATTAATCCACAAGGGCCCATCCTGTGAAGCACCTATTCCAGTTCAGAGTAATTTTAGTACCTGTAGTGGGTCTGGTTGGGGAATTCCTCAGCTGAATTCACGGACCAGAGGGCTAGGGATGAAGTACATCCAGGGAGCACAAATCTAGTGGACTTTACTGGGGAAAAGACCGCATAACCCAAAGATTGTAGAATCTCATATTGCGTATTGCCCAGCCCGCTGCTCTGCATATGTCTGCAGGCCAGTGCCCGCGAGGATGCCACACTTCTTGTCAAGTGTGCTCGAACCCACAAGGGGGCAGGCATGGCCTGGGTGTGATAGGCCAATGCGATGGCATTAACGACCCAGTGGGAAAGCCTCTGTTTGGAGACAGCATTCCCTTTCCGCTGTCCACCAAAGCAGATAAAGAGCTGCTTAGAACATCTAAAGCTCTGCGTCCGGTCCACGTAGGTATGCAAAGTACGCACTGGACACAGCAACGACAGGTCCCTGAAGGGAATCGTAGGAACCTTGCGACCGCAACATTGCCATGGTAAGGTTCTCGTAGTGAGAACACGAATAATCCACAAATGCTGCCTCAGTGTGATCGCTGCCCAGACACATCAGGAGCGGAGAGATATCGACCGCATCCAGGAACTACACAGGGGCGGGAGGGCATCTTTATAAAGACGTGTCCTGAAAAGTACGTTCAACGCCTGCCGTGTATTTGCTCGTTTAGAGAAAAGAAGCTCTTTTCAATATTCTCTTTTAGTAGTGCTGTCGAAGCACTACTCAGTAAGTGATCTCAGCTCTCTGATCGCACAACCGCTCAGCTCCGAAGAAGAAATCTGAATGGACAGACGCATGATTCCCTACCTTTATACCCATATGTCCAGGGGAGGGACAGTCTGCCAATTTTTCATTGGCCTTTTCTCAAGCTCAGTGGTAACCGAGCCCTTCAAAGAAGTCCCCTAACGTTGCTTCACTCGACACAACGTCGAAGTGTGCGACAGATGGGGAACTGTGCTATATTTTTATCTGTTCTCACCCAAATTTGATAGGATTTCTTCAGAAGACATGGATTAAACCACTGGAGTCTTGTGGATTATTTTTATGCTGCCTTTTTTACTTTTTGGAGCTTGAAAGTGTTGGACCCAATTCACTTGCATTGAATGGAATTACAGAGCTGAGGCATTCTAAAAATCTTTGTTTATGTTCTGCAGAAGAAAGAATGTCATACACATCTGGGATGGCATGAGAATGAGTAAATGATGAGAGAATTTAGATTTTTGGGAGAAATATTCCTTTAAAAATGAACAATATTGCAATCAGCATCAAAAGGAAGAGGTATTAAAGGGATTGTCATCATTTATTCAGCCTCTCGTTGTTTTAAACCTGTATGATATTCTTCCTTTCATGGAACACAATAGGAGATGTTAGGCAGAAAGTTAGACTCCATTGCAATGAAAGAGAATGGTGACTCAGGGCTAACGTCTCCTTTTGTATTCCACAAAAGAAAGAAAAAAAAAAGAAAGAAAGACATTTGGAACAACATGAGGGTGAGTAAATAATTAAACAGTTTTAATGTTGGGGTGAACTATCCCTTTAATGAAAATGATGATGCTAAATACCACACAGAACAGAATTCAAGGATCAAAATAAAGGGTAAAGATCAGGAAATGTTCTTTGCATCGTTAAACAGACTTACACGGCTATATTTATATAAGTAATAAGTCTACTTGGCTTGGTACACCTGTGGTTACTGGCTAAAATTCTGGACAACTTACTGGACTTTCATGAGTATTAATATTATACACAAGAGCATTCAGATATTTTACACAGGAGTCTTGCATATACACCAACTCATGCATTATACCAGTTTTTGCTGATTGTATATTCCTGTGTGTTTCTTTCTTTCAGTTTGAGGACAGTGAAGATGACTTTGATAGGTTTGACACAGATGATGAATCATCTTACCGGCGGGATTCTGTTTATAGCTGTGTCACTCTCCCCTACTTCCACAGTTTCCTTTATATTAAAGGTAAAAAAAAATAATATATATATATATATATATATATATATATATATTTCCCACTCCACTCTCCCAACACCGTTCCTCTTTTTTTTGGTTTTAAGGGATAGTTCATTCAAAAATGAAAATTCTGTCATCATTTACACGCCCTCGAGTTGTTCCAAACTCAGATAATTTTCTTTTTCTGTGGAACTCGAAAGGAGATACAAGACAAAATGTCTCTTTTTCCCTATAATGAAAGTGAATGATGACTAAGGCTAACATTCTGCCTAACATCACCTTTTTTATTTCATGGAGGAAAGCCATATGGGATTGGAACAACGTAAGTGTGAGTAAATAATGATAGAATTTTAATTTTTGGGTGAACCATCTTATTTCTTCAAAATCTTCTGCAGATAATTCGGCTTTTTTAATATACATTATACATTTAATACTTTATAATACTTTTTAAAAATATTTATTTATTTAATATACCAAATATATTTAAGATTAAATCTCTCATTGACTTACATTTATAGTTTGCCATCCAAAGTCTACACCAAATTGTAAATGTAAAGTCTAACCAACCACAAAAATGTAATTGTAATATTTGCATTCTATAGCTATATTGCATTTATTTGCATAGTGAATTGTGATTGGACCTTTTTTAACATCAATGTAGCCATCTACAGCCACCTTTACACTGCAAAGTTACAGAGGCCGCATTACAGCATGTGTTGTTTCTCGTGCATAGCTGATAGAAAAAACAACGATTGTTGAACGTCATAATAACATGCCATTGCTGCTTTCCATTTACTTAAAAACCAAAGCCTAAACCCAAAGCTTATCTTAAAATCTTTCTCATTATTTCACATGTGTTGCAGGTGGACTGTTAAACTCGTGGAAGCGTCGCTGGTGTGTGCTGAAAGATGAAACCTTTCTGTGGTTCCGCAGCAGACAGGAGGCTCTCAAACAAGGCTGGCTGCTCAAAAAGGGTGGAGGGTCCTCCACTCTCTCTCGTCGCAACTGGAGACGCCGCTGGTTTGTCCTACGACAGAGCAAACTCATTTACTATGAGAATGATACAGAGGAGCGGATGAAAGGCATGCTGGACATGCACGAAGCCAAGTATGAGCTCAAGGCTTCTGGTTCAGTCTGTCACAAGTCAGATAGATACTAGATAGATAGATTACATTTTTACAATATAAATGCCTCAATTTCTCTCTCTCTCTCTCTCTTTCTCTCGCTCTCTCTCTTCCTGTGGTTTCTGTTAGAGAGATTATTGATGTAACAGGAAAGGAGAATGGAATTGACATTGTAATGCCCGAGAGAACATACCACCTCATTGCAGAAACCGCAGAAGATGCCAGGTAAGTGTGTTTATGTGTCTCACCAGGCATTTTTATCTCTGCTTGCTTCAGGCCTTTCGATTTTTTAGTTGATCAATAATGTATAAAACTGTTTGGCTGTCTTTGTGTGATCTGCAGTCATTGGTTCAGTGTGTTGAGTCAGGTGCACACCTCAACAGAACAAGAAATACGAGAGATGAATGATGAACAAGCAAATCCTCAGAATGCTGTGGTGAGTATTACACATACACCGGTACATAGACAGTTATTGACACATTTGCAGACAATTATTAAGAGTGTTATCCATAAGAACATGAGGCAACATGAGTGTGTTTTTCTTAGGGCACGATGGACGTGGGGATGATTGATTCTGTATGTGCTTCTGACAACCCAGAAAAGTAAGAACTCTTACAGATAAATACACACACAATCTTTTCACTCTCTCTTTTAATTCCTTTCGTTCTCTCTTTGTCTTTCTCTTTCTCCACTCTATTTTTTGCTTTGCATGCTACATCTGCAGAAATAAGCTTTGGCACATTTTATGAACAAACAAAAGAAGCATTTCTCAGGGCTTGATATTCTCCTTTGCTGGGCATAAATACTCAAAGTCTTTCTTTGTATAATCTCAAACACCAAGGGAGTATATAATTCTGTGCAAAAGTCTTGGGCACATTAGATGTTACACAAAAACTTTTGTCTTTAGATGGTTATTTTATATCTTCTGCTTTAGTGTGTCATGAGGAAATATACATTTTTAAATTCCAATACAATTTAACATTCCTTTAGCAAATATAATAGAAATAGAACAAGGTGTCCTGCAACAGATGGTTTGGCCCCAACAGAGCCAAGGGGCCTCATGTATAAAACTCTGCTTAGATTTCTTCCTAAAAGTGTGCGTAAGCAAAAAACTCAGATTTTGCGTACGCACAAAATATCAGATTTATAAAACCATACGTACGCCAGAAGCTGTGCATAGTTCCCTTCATAAATCCCTGCTAGCGGAAGATTGTGCGTGCATGCACGTGATTCATTTACCAGCCTGTCTCCTCCCCAAAATAACCATATATGGAGTGTACAATGCCTGTTTTTACTATGCATATCATCATCTACATACAATTACCATATGCATTTCACTTTTCATAAGTTTTTATTAGACTAGAACGGGGGTTTCATTGTGATGATTGTCGGGATGTAGTGGAGCATTTTATGTGCATTGCTGTACCTGTTTGCAGCTGTACAATGCTGATTCTGATGAGACATGTCTCTCCAATGGTCGTTCGACTACTGAATGTATCCAGCAGTGTCTTATAGCTACTGTCCGTTTTACTGAGACATTTCACGTCATTCAGAATCAAGTGCGCATGGCATTACAGATAATCTTTATTCAAATGCTGTACTTATCTCAGTACATGATTGCAGTAGAACAGAATATATCTCTAAGATATCTTTGCTTTGCGAGCTGGACGGTGCACACATATTTATTTGTATTTTTTTTTTAAATCACGATATGTGCGCGGAAAATTGCGTACGCACATTTCAATAAAAATGTTGTGCTATGCAACGTTTATACATCAGGCCCCAGATCTCAACATCATTAGCCGCTTTTCTACTGTCGGGCCAGTGCAAGCTAGGGCTAACGTCTGACCAGCCGGGGCCAATTAGCCTCGGGCCTTGATCCGCATTCCCACCATCGACCCAATAAAACCCTGCGGTACCTACGTCACACACACCCACCCATTTCACAAGCAAGAAGGAAGCTCAAGCTTAGGTTAGTGTTATCTAGTTATATAGAATATTGAGTTTATATTGTAAACAGCAATATAAGTAAGCATTGACAACTCACCGACTGTAACTTCCATGGTATCCAGAGTGGTCTCTCCACAATCAGCAGGACGATGTCCCAGCACACCTTCTATGAATGTTCACCGAACCATGGAAAGTCATTTATATGGGCTTTGTCCATTGGGAGTTTTAACGGATTTGTACTGTGCTCATATTTTTTTTTTTCCCGAACCTGTACCGTTGTGCACTTGATAAACAACCTGGTATGTTTGGCGAAATTCCACCTTGGATATTGAACCTGCCTCAATCCCCGGTTGGCCTTGTTTGGCCCAAGGGTAATCTGCAGGCCTAAGGCAAGACCTGAGGAGGCACGATGAAGCCCCGGAGGTGACGTGGGAACACAACTGGTCCTGGCATGCACTGGCACACCCTCATTTGGCCCAATAATGGAAACGCTGCTATTTAGTCAGTCTGGGAGACTGAAGCAATCAACACAACCTAAATACATTGAACTGTGGCAAGTTCTCGAAGAAGCTTGGAACAACCTGTCTGCCAACAACTTTGAAAAACTGTGCCCAAGTGTACCAATGAGATTTGGTGCTGTTTTACAGACACAGGGTGGTCACACCAAATATTGATTTAATTTTTTTAATTGCTTTATTTTTAAAAACATCCTCACTATACAAGACTTTTGCACAGGACTGTCAGTTATTTTTACATTTTCCTGATGGCACATCTGCTTTCAATTCCAAAGAGATTAGCTAGCTCGAAATTAGTAAGGGAGTAAGCAGGATGTTGTACTATAGCGCATCTTAATTATGACATTTAAATACAAAAATGTAAAAAGGAAGATTAGTGGATTGGCGCACTCATTCGTAATTATTATCCAAGAATGGGGACCATAGAAAAAAGGTAAATCCAAGGTGTTGTGTACAGATTACAAAATGTTTTCACTATTTCTCTCTCTGCAGGCCAAACTCCTTTGTGATAATTACAGCTCATCGGGTGCTGCATTGCATGGCTGAATCAGCAGAAGAAATGCATCACTGGATTACACTGCTGCAGCGCACTAAAGGAGACACACGCGTACAGGGACAAGAGTTCATTATCAGGGGTAAGATGTTACCTGCTCACAAGTCAAAAGGCATGCTCAGAATCCATTTGTTCATGATTTGCCTGAAGATTATTTATATAGTCAGGTAAAGTTCTAGCATTACTACTGGAGTCACAAAAGCCTTCACAAACATTCATACAAACATGTGTTTATAATCTCTTCAAACTGTGTTTTTAGTTATGAAAATATGTCAACTCTCTTACTTTTTGTGGTTTTCAGGTTGGCTGTATAAAGAGATTCGGGGCAGCAGTCCTGGCAATCTTAAACTGAAAAAGCGTTGGTTTGTGCTGACTCATAATTCTGTGGATTATTATAAAAGCTCAGAGAGAAATGCCCTGAAATTGGGTTCTTTAGTGCTTAACAGCCTCTGCTCTGTGCTTGTTCCTGACGAGAGGGTCTTCAAGGAGACTGGTTAGCATACACAACCAGCAAACATATACTCAGTCAATAGTATACCAACAAAACATTGCATATACATGAGAAAATCTTTCTTAATCTCTGTCCTGTGTGTCTAGGCTACTGGAATGTAAGCATGTTTGGTCGTAAGCATTCATACAGGCTGTACTCTAAGCTGCAGACAGAGGCTAGTCGGTGGGCCAGCGCTGTGCAGACCGTCATCGACAGCAAACCTCTCATGGACACACACACGCAACAACTTTTACAGGACATCAAGGTAACACACATGCACACATATATGTTCTTATTTTGTAACTATCTCTGGATATGCTGTTGTAATCATGGCTTGTATGTTGTGTGAATGTGTGCTTTCAGGAGAACTGTCTGAATTCAGAGGTGGTGGAGCAAATCTATAAGAGGAACCCAATACTGCGATATACACACCACCCTCTGCACACTGCTCTGCTGCCCTTACCCTATGGAGACACACAGCACAGCTGTGAGTAACACATACACAAACAAACAGCTTGCACCATGGTCCGATATTAACAGGGGCTCGTCTGGGCAATGGCGCAGAGGGTAGTGCTCATGACAAACGAGAGCCACGAGGACCCAGATTTGAATCCAATCTGGGTTATGTCTTAATCCCTTATCCCCTCTCTCCCTCAACTTTCCTTTACCTCTCATGCTATTCTGCTCACTACAATTGTACAGAGTGGTTGGGGCATTTCTCAACCAGCTTGGCCATTCTCCATTGACCTCTCTCATCAACGAGGCATTTTTGTCCGTAGAACTGCAGCTCACTTGTTGTTTTTTGTTTATCGCACCATTCTGAGTAAACTCTAGAGACTTGTGCGTGAAAATCCCTGGAGATTTACAGAAATACTCAAACCAGCCCGTCTGCCACCAACAATCATACCACAGTCGAATCACTGAGATCTAATTTTTTCCCCATTCTGATGGTTGATGTTAAAATTAGCTGAAGCTCCTGACCTGTATCTGCAGGATGTTATACATTACACTGCTGCCACATGATTGGCTAATTAGATAATCGCATGAATAAGTAGATGTACAGGTGTACCTAATAATGTGACCGGTGAGTGTATATTAAAAAAGAAATTCACTGGGGTGTGAGCAAATATGCTTCTTAATGTGACAAATGTCCACGAATTTCAAAATGTGTTTGTTTTATTTGTAACATCTGATCTATTTTAGTATTGTGTTCTAGGCATATATATAATTGCATAAATTATGAGCTCTAATTATTCTCATTAAAAAATCTATGTTAATGAATTGTTGAAATGATCAGTTTTTAAGTAAACAATATTTAAGCATTTGACAAAAAATTATGACACATGGTATATTTTTATATGGTAAAAAAGTAAAAAAAAATATATATATAATAAAAAAAAGGTTAACACAATGAAAAACTCACAAATACAGGGGGAAAATATGACCTCTTTATGGAAAATACCCAAGCCATCAAACTTACTCTCAGTGTGTGTGTTTTTAGCTGACAAAGGGAGAAGCTACAGCACACTTCAGGCTGAAGCCCTGAAGCTCTTCAGTGTTCTTCATCAGTTGGAGGGAGAGGCCAATCCCATACCACACATCCAGAATCTCCTGCAGACAGTTCATGACCTCCGACCTCTTAGAGATGAACTCTTCTGCCAGCTCATCAAGCAGACAGCACACCCACCAAAGCCAGCTGGACCCGCCCACATCAGTGGCTGGAGAATCATGGCCTGCATGTGCTGCACATTTAGCCCAGCCTCTAGAAGCATCCTTAAATACCTGAAATTCCACCTGAAGAGGTCAGTGTTTGAAAATTGTGTGTGTGTGAGTGTGTGTGTGTGTGTGTGTGTGTGTGTGTGTGTGTGTGTGTGTGTGTGTGTGTGTGTTCGAGTATTTTGCTCTGTCAAACTGCCTTAACTGTCCTATTCTCTTTGACCAAAATTAAATTTTCCATGTAATAAAAATGGTTTTGTTTATCTGAGTGGGATAAGACTTAGTGACTTTCCCTCCATTTGCCATTTGAACACAGAATAATTTTGTACTTGATTCAATAAATTGAAGCAAACCTATGCTGTTCGTGGTCAAAACTAAAAAAACAAAACAGAGCAAAAACAATATAGAAATCAGAAAAAAACAGAAATGACGGGGTGAGATTTTACAACATGCAGAGTGAAAATTATAATTATAGAAATATTATTAATAGTGATCATTACCACTCAGGACACGAGAGCTGTACCCTGGGACAGAGATGGATCGCTATGCTACATTTTCCCAAGATGCCTTGCGCCATGTGCGTGGACGCGAGTACGTTCCTTCACAAGAGGAGTTGCGGGCCATTCTCAGCAGACAGGAAATGACATCAACAGTCTACTGCCATGGGGGAGGGTCTTGCAAAATCACCATTAACTCACATACAACTGCAGGAGAGGTGCTAACAAAAACCAAAGACATAAACACACCCACGCATGTCTAGTGTGAGAATCAGTTTCAGGTTAACCTTTGATTTGTGTCCCCTGATCATCAGGTGGTAGAGAAGCTACTAAAAGGTCTCTCCATGGAGGATTGTAGGAACATGTTCGCTCTGTTTGAACATAACAACACTACAGACAGAGCCATAGAGAGTAAGGCAGTGGTGGCCGATATCCTCGCCAAGTTTGAGAAGTGAGTCTCACCTCAAACCACCATCATCAGGCCTTATCTTAACTAAATCCTGTAGTTTTTAATCTGTTTCTCTCTCTTTCACAGGTTGGCAAGTAAAGAACAGGAAGGAGAGGGATGGAAGTTCTATTTTAAACTTTTTTGCTTCTCAGAACCTGAGAATGTTTCCAGCGATAGTGTGGAGTTTGCATTCATGTTCGAACAGGTCAGATTGCAGTTCAATATCTGCCCTAAAAACACAAACAGTGGCCCCAAACAGTATTTGGACACTTAAGCCACACTTACATATAGGGCTGAATGATTAAAATAAATAAAATAGAAATCACAATATGATAAAACCGCAAAGGCTGCAATATAATTCAGTAAAAGCATTTTAAAGGGGGTGCTACAGAGCCCCCCTGTACACCCATGTGGGAAGTTTCTTAAAATTGCCTCAAAAACACCCAAATATAGGAAGCAAGGAATAAAAAATGAACATGTTGCCATGGCAACAGTATTTACGATATCAAATATCCCTTTACAATTTTACATCAGCAGTGTCTTGACATTATTCTAAAAAATTTTGAAGCAATTTATTTAAACAGAAGAGGGCTATTTCAAAGTCTGTTAAAAATGCCATACTTCCTGCTGCCAGTTGGTAGCACTATGGCCATGACCCATAATAGCCACATCAATGTGATCAGCCTCCATTACCAAACTGAATTTTCATCAAAATCACACAATGCACACAGAGGATATAAGGCACTTCCTGTTTAACATTTTTCATCATAAATGTATTGCTTCTCCAAGGCAACACTGTTCAAACTATAAAACCATCTGTTCACAGTTTAGCATCTACAATGTTTTGGCATGATGTTGCACAAATTTGTCCAAATGAATCCCCTACAGTTTTCACTTATGCTTAGTACTCCATAAGTACAGAATACCTTGAAAAAAGAATAGTAATATTAATTCTTAGAAGAACAATAGGGCCTCTGCACTTTCAGTGCTTGGGCCCTAAATAATAATTCTTAGAAGAACAATAGGGTCTCCTCACTTTCATTGCTTTGTCACTTAATAGAAATAATAATAATAATAAACATTTCTTAACTTAATAATAACTTATTATTGGGTTCTAGTGGACAAAAACAGGTACACGGTGAACACATACACCGATCAACCATAACATTAAAACCACCTGCCTAATATTGCCACCAAAACAGTGCCTTATGAGACGACATTCTACTCACCACAATTGTTCAGTTATCTGAGTTACAAGCCAGTTCCTGCAGAACTGCCCCTCACTGGATGTTTTTTTTTTTTTTTTTTGGCACCATTCAGATTCAATTCTAGAGACTGAAAATCCCAGGAGACCAGCAGTTACAAAAATACTCAAACCAGGCCATCTGGCACCAACAATCATCCATGAGATTGTCTAACCAGCTAATCCTGTAGCAGCAGTGCAGTGTATAAAATCATGTAGATTCTGGTCAGGAGCTTCAGTTAATGTTCACATCAACCATCAGAAAGGGGAAAAAATTTGATAAAAATGTGAACTGGTCTGAGTATTTCTGTTACTGCTGATCTCCTGGGATTTTCACACACAACAGTCTCTAGAATTGACTCTGAATGGTGCCAAAAACAAAAAACATCCAGTGATTGGTAGTTCCGTGGACGGAAATGCCTTGTTGATGAGAGAGGTCAACAGAGAATGGCCAGACTGGTTTGAACTGATAGTCTCAATTTAATTTTTTTTCTCTTCTTTCAACAAAATATCAAGCCAAGTGCCTAATGATGCTTGGCTTTTCTGGTACCAAGGTCATATAAAGTGGATGCATGAAGTCAGTTCCCCTCAAGTCACATAGGTGTCCTTTCAGAGTAACCACAGGTGAAGATGATCACATTAACTGTGGATTCCACTAATGCAGTGGTTCTAACCCTGTTCCTGGAGGCCCCCCAACACTATATAGATCTCCCTTTACTATAGTCTCCACTAACGCGCTGATGAGTTGAATCAGGTGTGTTTGATTAGGGAGATATCCAAAATATGTAGTGTTAGGGGCCTCCAGGAACAGGGTTGGGAACCACTGCACTAAAGTTTGAGAACCAGAAATTGTCCAAATACATTTTGACTTTATTTTGAACAGTATATCTGTTGTTTTAGAATTTAAAACCTAACAAGCTTGAAAAGTGTGTGCTATATGGTTTGACATTTTCCAATGTAATAACATTCATACATTTTTAAGTGAGGCTTAAGTGTTCAAATATTTTTGGGGCCACTGAAAATAATCACACACATGCAAATATATTAGAGGTCAACTGATTTGCGGAAACATAAACAAACGTGGTGGTGATTATTGAATGTAAAATGAAAATTCTTAGACTTTACTTACATAGAAGCTGCAGGAATCAAACATTTGTAAAATCCCAGATGCGTGTTTGTTGTGCAACCAAAATCCCAATAATAACTAGAAAAAATTATGATTTGGTGCATAACGCCAGACTAATAATAAAAAAGCCTGAAACACAACTGGGAATCTTATTTTGAAATGTCTGTGCTTCCATAAACACACAAGGGAAAAAAAGCATGCACAATGTATTATAACAGTCATATGGGCTAATAAATACTGTATGAGCAATAATTAATCAACAGAAGATCAATTAAGCTCTTTTTTTTGCCTATATAATCAAAAGATGAAAACTCTGCAACAATTGCCGTCAATTTTTTGCAGATAATCGATAGTTCCAAAAAGCAACTATACTGGCACCAATTAATCGGTAAAACAGATAGATCGACCTCTAAAATCTGAGTTTTTTTTTTTTAATAATAAACCTATGGAATGTCAAGCTTAAATCTGGTTTCATAGAGGTGATATCTCACCTGAAAACACCTGAAATGTAATTTCTAAGTTTTTCTCTTCCGCAGGCTCATGAAGCTGTCATCAGAGGTCAGTATCCTGCCCCAGAAGAGACTCTACAGTTCCTAGCTGCTCTTCGGCTGCAGTATCTGTTAGGAGACTGCACTTCCCAGAGTGCCATGCCTGAGTTGGAGCAGGTGTTCCCTATGTCCCGCCTGCTTGCTCGAGTCCAGCAGTCCGCACGGTGCTTTGCATCTGGCAACAGCAGTTCCACTCCATCAATAGAGAGGAAAAGGGGAAGTTTCTTGGAGGGCACACTCAGGCGGAGCTTCCGAGGGACACTGGGGCGACAGCGCTCAGTGGAGGGGCCTGCAGCCATAGAGACATGGTTGCAAGATGAGAAGGCGGGGCTGAGGAGTTGTTTGATGGAGAAATGGCGTAAGCTGCAGGGTATGGAACAGGACCAGGCCATGAACAAATACATGAGCCTCATCAAAGAATGGCAGGGATATGGGTCTACTCTCTTTGATGTAGAGGTGAGGATACACATACGCACATACTAGGGGGGTATTTCGCAATATAGGTTTTATTTTATTTATTCTTAAGTCCATTTTTGCAGTCAAATATTTAGAAGTCTTGTCTGCAAAAAAGCTGCTGAACATTTTCACCATTATTGCCCTGGACAAAAGATAGAGTTAAACCTTTCTGTAAAACCTTTTCTTCATAGTATAGTTAAACTTAACCTCAATGTATATCATTGTTGTATGTTCATGACCCCGTATCCACCTGTTATTAAGATGTGTCTTATGTGATCCGATCACGTGTAGTCAGGTAAGACACATCGCTGTTTACACCTGGTCATTAAATACGTCTCCTGTGACCACTTGTGATTGGATTTGGAGGGGATGATCTCTGTTCATGATGACATACATCAATCACTATGTGTTTCTGTATGATAATAAAGCCCAACAAAGTTAGAAAAGACAAAGAAAGCGTGAAAAAAAATGGTGTGCTGTTTCTCCCATATGCAGTTGAAATTTTATCTAAGGACAACGCAACGTCAAGTAGAATTATCCGTTATTTTAGTGTATTACCTGTGTCATCTGTGTTGATATCAGACACACTAAAGAAGATCCATGAAGCTCTTGTGATTTATATATGTATCCGCTTTTTAAAATTTTCAGATCGGACAGTTATTTCCTTTTAAAGCCACTCATAAACGGCGAAGTTTAAACTCTAGTTTTATCTTGATAGATGAGGGGTGGCCTGTCTTTCTTCTGCAGAACACAAATGATAATTTTTAGAAGCAAATAGAGCTCTGTCAGGTCCTTATAATGGATGTACACGGGTGCCTGCACTTTGAAGGTCCAAAAGTCACATTTATTTTCTTTGATTGACTAGAGTCATGTGGATTACTTTATTGCTGCCTAAATGAAATTTTGGACCGTCAAAGTGCTGGCACCCGTGTACTTCTATTATAAGGACCTGACAGAGTTCTGTCTGCTTCTGAAAATCTTAATTTGTATTCTGCTGAAGAGAGACAGTCATACACATCTGGGATGGCATCAGGGTAAGTGAGAGAAATGTCATTTTTGGTTAAACTATTACTTTAATACCAGGTGGAAATGGAGTCTATATTCACTTGTTTTTTTTACCCAAGAACTATATCAAAAATATGGCAATAGTGAAAATGAACTTTGCAGGGTAGAATTCACATAAGAGGGTTCTGATCATGGTGTTAAAAACCAGCATAAATAGAAGTTAGAGACTCCGAATAGTATCATTACTGAGACATAGCCCTTGTGGCAACTTCCTCGTGTGACAACTAGCCCCAATCTCCATTATGTTTACACACACACACAGGGTCTCAAATTAACTTTTTGCTACACCTACTTATGGCAGGTGAATTGAGAAAATGTACCAACCATTCATTATTTTTACCAGCCATGAAAATGTATTTAGCATTTTTTGTAATATATTTGTATTCCTGTGACAATGCAATTATTATATTGCAGTTCCTAATATACTAGTTACCCGCAATCAATCAGTAGAAGTGCTGACTGCAATCTCTGTGTTTATCAGTGTGTAGATGGTGTGTATCCAGGAGAGCTGTGGTTGGGCGTGAGTCGTAAGGGGGTCTGTGTTTACAAGCGTGGAGAGGCTTGGCCCCTGGAAGTGTTTCCATTTGAGGTTATTCTGTCCTTTGGTGCTCCGCAGTCCAGCATCTACAAGATCAGTGTGGAGGGACGTGAGCTGCTCTTCACCACCAACATGGTATGCAGTAGTGTGTTCAGTATATGAGGAGATGGTGCTTGCTAAGGCATACATCACTATTAGTATTGCTCTTATGCTGGGTTAGTGATTTGAAAAAAACAATTAACTATTAAACTTGGCCGTGTTACTCATCCTGCACAATATGTGCTACAGACATACTGTAAATGCCACAAACTGCAGCTTTTTGAGGAGAGTTGTGCTATTATTTTAAGTGATCAGATGATTTTTGCCATGTGGGTGATAAAACGGGCATTAATTAAGTGATTAAAAGATTCATTAAGCAACCTGAGCCATATCTAGGGACCAGGATATTATATACTTGGGCCAGTAAGCAACCAGATACCAACCACCCAGAATAAACTACAAATGCACTAAAAACCACTCAGAACAGCATATCAACACTCTGGCAACCACCTTTGCAATTTCTTCAGTATGTCATTATTAAAGCCTGAGAAATCATATGCAATCTGATTACATAGTAATTAGTTACTGTAATCTAATTACAAAAGTAAATCGAAAAGTAGTGTAAAGCATTACATGTTAAACTATTGTAGTCCGATAACAGTAACTGATTTTTAAATTAAGGTCATTACTTTTAAGTACATTACTTGGGATACACATATAACTAAAATAAAAAATGTTATGTATAATACATTGAAAATATGACTTATCTCACATGAATCTCGGAATGCACCAAAACGGGGGGAGGGGGTCGCTTTAACCCACCGGACCATTACATTTCACATACAGAGATAGACATATCACATATTACGTACAACTAAGAAAACATAAAGCCATACTAAAGAAAAAAATAAGACTTTAGTTTTTAGTTTGGTGCAAAAAAGGTTTAGCACATCAAAATGTTTACCAATATAGCTAATGGAAACGTAAAGTCTCGATAACATTTCAAAAGTGTTGACATCATATTATTTTCGTTTAACTTTTGCACAGAAATCCTTTGTCGACACGTAAAATTTTGTTAAAAACTAGTTTGGATACACTTTTTGCCTAGAAAAAAAGGCATTAACTCAAAATATTTAGTGTTATTTTAATGTTTTGTAATCTTTGTCTCTGTGTCTGTTGATGTGTATAGGTGATGGACATTGCAAAGCTCATGAAGGCTTACATCAGTGTAATAGTGAAAAAACGCTTCAGCACTTGTCAGTCCATCAGCAGCCACGGCAGCAACTGGTGATCTCTAACCCCGGACCTTTAACCCCACCACCAGCATATTTGTTAAACACACAAACTCTATATGTAAATGTGCCTTAAATATGACAGATAAATCACAAAAATAAGTGACCCTCAAATGCTTAGTGCAGAAGAATCATGTGTGTTAACCAAAGACAATATCATGACACTTTCAATAAACACCATCATGTTCCGACATGCACACACATTCGAGAGATTGTTGTGCTTGACACTGTGCCATGCATACAGGTCTGTCCACTTAGACCCTTATGTTGCTTTAATATTCCTGATATGTTGTATTAACATTTTAAAAACCAAACACATTTATTTGGAATTCTGCAGGCAGAACTCCAGCCAAAAATAAACAGCACTCAAATCCAGTGCCTTTCAACACACAAATATACACATGCCCATAAACAAACACACACAAAGAGTGCCCTGTATGTCTGTTTTATATGTCACAATGAATATGTGCAATGTTTATATTGTATGTTATATATTTCTGAGGAGCTGTATATTTTATAAACCTTTTCTGTGTAACTGCAGGACTGTGATAATGCTATTGGATTTAACCAAAACTCCCTCTGATCATATTTTGTTTTTACTTAAGCCTATAAAACACTTAAACAACAGGAACATCTTTCTCATTTTGTATCTTTACTGTGTATTAGTTTATAGGCAATAAATGTAACAACATTTCACAAGGCTTTTACATTCTATTAAAACATACATCCAGTCCATCTTTGTTCTCTCTGTACTATACAGACAAAGACGTGCCGTGCATCTGTTTGAGCTGAAACATTACAAGTGAAAGCACTTCAGATTTCTTCTTCATGTTTATAAAATCCAAATTGACCCTATTCACTTTCATAATACATGTTCCTGGTCTTATTGTGCAAACTTCAATGCACGTAATTCCAGAAAAATAAATGTTTGTAAAATGTAATCAAAACAATGTAGTAACTCGCTCTGCCTTTGAAATGAACTTCCGTCTTGGTTGATGTCACAAAGTACTATTTTTCAGCTCCTCCCCTCCAAGCACGCATAATATAAAGACTACTTTTCATGATCCAATCAATTTCAGATAGAGTCCAACCTATCATTTCTCATTAAATGTCCTGTTTTACTTGAAATACATCAAATTACGAAAGTTAAAGTTTGTGAATGCCATTTCATGATGATTTAAAAGACAGCACAGCAGATAGACCCAGACACAATCAGTTGACTCACATTTTTCATGCTGATATTGGGCACAATAATTAAAATTACCACTTATTTCTGGCAGAAAATTTGAATGTAAAGCTTTGAATGACTAACACAGATTTGTAACCATTAGGCTAGCAGCATCACAAAGATTACTGAAATATCTGACAACCAACTCTGACCACTCAAATGAACGAGTTTTATATCAGTCAAGACTAGTGCAAAATCAAGTATGTTTTGTGCTGTAATACAACAGGAGATGTAAGACTTACACCCTAAAGAAAGCTCTGATGTCTCTTTCCTGGATAAGAATGTGTAAGATAAGTTTTGATGGTGTGGAATGATCTTTCAGAGAAATCAAGAGGGGAAAAGTGCTGTTCAGGAATTAGTATTTTCCTTGGGTTTTTATAAAGGCAGTTTTGGATTTATGAATCTGTTTTAAACATTACTTTAAGATACTTGGACATTAATTACACACAGTCATACCCCAAACGTGAATTTTGAAAAAAGTGATTTAAAAAATAAAATAAAAAATAGTATATTGCAATATAAAAATTATATTGCTAACAAGCTGCTAGATAAGAACTATAGCGGTTTTCCGTTTCGTCAGGCATGTTCACTCACATGCTTGTGGTAGATGTAGACCTTATTTAGCAACTCATTAGCAACATAATTCTTTCGAAAATTCACTTTTGAAAACCCCCATTATAAAAACCCATAGGAACTATCTCAAGGGACCGAACCCATGGCAAATTTGCCTGCCAGGTTTGCCTGCAAATTGACGTCATGGCTGAAAAGCTCTATACAGCAAATTTAAGTTTCTAAAACACAGGTGGCCTAACCTAACCACTGCCTGTCTGAAATTTGCATTGGTCAATCGATGTCTATGTCAGCGTATATTGCAGTTAAAAGTTTTAAGCTTTCAAAAGTTAAAACCTTTGGAAAAAACTGCCATAGTAATTTTGAATACTGAGAAACCTGAACACAAAACCAAAATTGGTTTTAAACAAACATTCATTTGTCTAAACAGCAGTAATACATTTTGCAGGTGTTATGTGTGTGTGTGTGAGTGTATTACAATTTAGTATATGTCTATGTGTGTGCTTTGCAGTTGAACTTTGATGCTCAAAGGCTGATCCAGAGTCAGTTACTAAACTCCAGGCCTAGAAAACCTACTCCAATATACAGTACAATACATAATAACAATACCATATTTAATTCAGTTTGTGCATCTTCTAAAGTGCTTTTCAAGTAAGGCTCTTCCCAACACTTAGGCTCCTCCCATTGGTTAGCAATGCCCATCACTGGACAGTGCAGGGAGAGTGGATTGGTCCCTGAATGAGTTCATTTGAAGTCAGACTGAAGTGACCCTCACAACAAGCTCGCCTGAGCCTTCCTCCTGTGGGGAGAGGTCAGAGGTCATGTTCAGGCACATGGAGAGGAGGTGAAGGGGGCATCGAGGCGATGACTCCAGTCGGGTGGTGTGTGAGTGTGTGTTCGAGACTGTGTGCGTGTTTGTGAGAGGCAGCCACAGGTTACGATGTGGACTGTGTGTGCTGTCTAGGTCTCGGCTTTTATCGTAGTTATGAACGTCCCAAAGAAGATTAACTGCTCGCCAACGCATCAGAACATTGTATACAGCACCGCCTTCATGAACAATCAGACCTGCAACACACAGATACACATTTTTAGAACACAGTTTGGTGGGAATATTTTAGACTGTGTATTCTGCTTTCTGGAAACTGAGTATAAATGGTCGATTAAAAAGTATTGTTGATAAAGAACCATTTTTACAGAGTGTGATGACGCATTTCTGTCTTATTTTAGCAGCTTAAATGTAGAAACTCTTAACTATTTTTTATTTAATGTACAACATAGCAGTAAATGCACACCATTATTCTTTGCGTTGTATTACCACGGCATTAATTAAAGGTGCAGTATGTAATATTCGGAAACCCTTGTTGTTAATGACACCTGTGACCAATAAGTGAACTGCAGCAGCTACCCGTTGCTCGTGCTCATGCATACAATCCATAGGGACGTGATGAGTGAGCATCAACCAAAACAATGACATAACGTTCAAAGAGGCTGAATGTGATCCACTGACATCATGCTGACAGATGGGGTAGCATAATTAAAATTACACAGTTATGATTGTTTTACTACAAACTTTGAGACTATAACTACTTATCAGCTAACATAACATACACACAGCTACATACTACGGAACTACAGACAGTTTACTGTTGCACTGCAATTATGTTGCACTATAGTATATGATTTGTTTGTCATTTGTTGTACTACAATAAAGAAACCAGCGTATTTGCTTCAATTTATCCTGTATACCTGACTCAGTATAAAGAGAAGATCGTTGAAATTATTTGAAAGTTCCAAAGCAAGGTAGCTTGCAATTCATCAGTGTTTGCAGGCAAGCTCAAGTTAAAAAATGACACAGATCAATCCTCATGGCACTATATTTCACATACTTTGCAGTTATGTAAGCTTTCATGTCCAATAAGAAAAATTCAGGGGCGGTTTTGATCGCCAAAACCGAACGAAGGTCCCTTCGGGAATCAAATGCCCTGGCGATGTTCACTCTAGTTTTCGCTCGACCACGATCACTTTCCCGCTTAGCCGGACAGGATTCAGTAGATAATTGTTTTTTTGTTGTTGTTGTTTTTTTTTCTTTGGCTTACTCTGAGTTTGTGTAGGAGTCGGTGTTGTGCTGGGAACCGGACGTTTGCTGGATTCCATCTCTAAGATAAAATCATCTAGTGTTCCAGTTTGTTGTCGCTGTTGAATAGCGGAAGAGAAGCACTGAGGCAAGGTTCTCAGGAGCGCGCATAAACGTCACATCCTTTGGATTTTCCTGGCAAAAGCGACCCGCTCCCTTCCCATGAAATTCAGTCTACAGGCATTAATAGGCAAACTAGGAAGTCCGGGAACTGCTCATTTTTTAAGTTGCGTTACAAGACGTTCACACATTGGCAAAAAAAAAGGGGCTAATATTACATGAAAAATGTTACATATTGCACTTTTAAAGAAAAAATAGTCAACATTGCTCCTATGGGGTTTCAAAAACAGCTGCTGAAAAAGTGATAGTAAATTTGGCATCTTTCTCTCTTTTGACTGTTTTTTTATCTCTTTTGGAAAGTCATGAAAACATAATAATGGATTTTTTCTTTTGCTGTTGGAGCAAATGAGATCGCAAAAATAATACTTGCTATGGTCTCCTGTGTACATCTATAGAAGTTTACTTCCATGTTCCATGTGAAATGAGAAAAGGGTCTGTAGCATCTGTATTTATCTGTATCATTTTTCTATTAACACTATTAATAATAAAGATTCTAAAGGTTCTACAAAGTACATTTTTTCTCTGTATAGGGTTCTTGAGTTGACTATATGGTTCTCTGTCTGGACATAAAAAAGTTCTTGATGTTACAGTATATTATATGTTCTTTAGATCAGAATATTGGATTATGGGTACTTTGAGACCAGTGTGGGACTGCTGTGTGCAATTTCCATTCTCCTTTTTTATTTGTAACAAGTAGCCCCCAAAAAATATGCACAAAAAACTAAATAATTTCTAGAGCAAACAGTTTTCCTAAATTTTGATGTCCAAGTACAGTATGTGGACAGCAGGACTAAGTTATAGATATTCAGATTTATTTTAAATCATCAGATGTTTATAAGGTTTCAAAGAGTGTTGGTTATTCATGTTTTTGAGAAATTACAGACATTACATCAGAAAGATGCATTATTAATTCTGATTCAAAGTAACGGCCAGCGTCATCCAATCACTGCCAACCATGTTAAAATAAAATTTTGCATGAAAAATTTTGAATCTATGTACTAATAACCAATGTCCCATGTCTGCCAAACATGTTGAGTTGTCCAAACATCATCTGCAGCCTGAAACTCAACTTTTGATAGGAAGTTTGTATTGAAGGCACTTCAGCTATAGGATGTTCCCTTGCTCCCTATTTAGTGAATTACTTAACCTCCAGTGTGCTGACTGTCTGTACTTGCTTCAGAACAGTTTGAAATGCATCTTATTTTCATTCTAACTCTGTATAGAGCCTCTGAAAGCAACATTTTCCAGTTTTTGTTTGCATCCATTGATTCTCAATGTGATAATCCACAGTAAATATGGGGTATTTTTAATGAAAAGGAGCATACAGTCCACGTACATGGTCATTCTGTTTTATTTTTATAAATTATTTTTATCCCCTTTTCTCCCCAAATTGGCATGCTATATTCCCACTGCTTACTAGGTCCTCGTGGTGGCGCGGTGACTCACCTCAATATGGGTGGTGGAGGACAAGTCTTAACCCGCGCATCTTATCATGTGGCTCGCTGTGCATGACACCTTGGAGACTCACAGCATGTGGAGACTCATGCAATTCTCCACGATCAACAATTTACATGGTCATTCTGTTTAATAGCATGCTGTTTTGCAATAAATCGCTCTAATTTTAAAAAATACCATACCGGATTATACTAGAGACTCTTTTGACTCAAACAGGTTTCAATGTAAAAACTCTCCCAAAGACAAACTCTGCTGTGATCAGCGCAATAAATAAATTGTTTTGTCAACTGACTTTGTATGTAAAACGTTTAACCCTTTACTGACAGCACAGTGTCCTTTAATGATATTAGTCAGTTTACATTAAATTAAATTATGCGTTGCATATAGTAAATCCAAAATACAATGTCCACGCATGTGGACGAGGGGTCACACAAGGTTAAAGACCTCATTAATGCAAATTTTTGCCGAACTGTGTTAACAAAAATACAAATTTCGCATTTCTACTTTTAAACCCTCACTTGCACCATAGACTTTAATTATAAGTGCATTACTTTAAATGTGTTTTTAAAGCCAAAATACAACATCTACGCATGTGGATGCAGGGTCGCATGAGATAAGGTCACCAGTAGATAGATGGGTTGTCTAAAACAGGGGTTTTCAAACTGGGTTCCGGGACTCCCAGGGGGCACAATGGGGTGCTAGGGGGTCCGTGAAATAATAATAAAAAAAAAAGAAAAAAAGTAAAACAATTTGCCATTATTGCCATTTCATTCTGCTTTCTAAAATCTACTAATAAATATGATTTGAATTACAAATTCAGATAAAACTTTTCTTCAGGATTATACACCCAACATTACTCTAATAGTGGGTAGAAAAAAGATACACTGTCACCATAATACAAAGAAAACTTTTAACATATAATGCTTTCATTTCTTTTGGCTGTGACAATACTGTAAATGACAATATAAATGGCAACTATTTACTTTGCCAACAATTTGTCACGCTTTCTATTTTTCACAAAGAATATAAATATATTCTCTTTATACAATAAAATATAAAACTGCCTTTATATTTAAGCAAGGGAGTCCTTCATAAGGCAATTTGGGTTTCCTTGCATCAAAAAGTTTGAAAACCCCTGGTCTAAACACCTGGAGAATAAATAGCATTTAATAGAACTTAAAAAGGTTCTCCTATATGGCATCATAAAACTCTTTTAGGTTCTAATAGAAACCTTTAGTTTTAAGAGAGTGGCTTCTTTGTGCTGATCATCTGTTTTTCAACATCTCACTTAATGAATCAGTCCAACCATTCTCAGAATAGAAGCCAGTAGAAAAAATATAAATAAAGAAACTTTTTCTACTTTCACTCTCTTTCAGTCCATGTCCACACACTAATACGTTTTAGTTTGAAAACGCATTGATTTTGCTACATTTACACCTCACATTCACACTACAATGGCATGTCCCTTCACCGAAAACGAAGACTTCTGAAAATGCTCTTCACAACCGCATACTTTACTTAAAATAATGATGTTAGGAAACTGAAAATGGAGGTTTCAAACTTAAACAGACTAGTGTGTACATGGCCACAGTTTCTCTCCCTGTATAACAAATAACAGTAGTCCACACCTCCACAGCATATACAAATATACACACAGAAAATATATGGCTGATTGAGTGTAGATACAGTATTTGTGTCTCACCAATACACACAAGGTCCATGACTGCATACATGCCATAGCAGATCTGGAAAAGGAGGTCACTTCGTTGCCATAGTGCCTCAGGACTCAATGCCGACCACAGCAGCCATGACACGCTGGCCAATAGGAAGATGCCACCCAACAACACTGCAATGACCTGCACCTTCTCCACCAAAGTCATTGTGACTGCCTGCCACTGGCAAAACACACAAACAAACACACATTTAATGTTTTGTTCACACAACATCTTTAATGAATATAGAATACAGGTCTGTTTTCCAGAAGGGCCTGTTTTGAGCATATACAGCATATGTATCATTTTGGCAGAATATGATAAAGCTGAAAATGGCTGGTTACATATACGAAGGTCAATATTATAAATACAATGTTTTGCATGGGGCCTTTTTGGGCTGCTGCCTGCCATTTTTTCTCACTCAAATTTAAAAGCTTAACATTTGCACATACTGTGGACTTATTGCAAAAAATTGGTCTCATTGTTTCATATCTGAAATGTAGGTGGCCCTCTAATGGATTTTAACCCTCCCAGATGTGCTCGTCCATAGACATTCAGTCTAATTTTCAGTTCACGCACCCCCTTTATGATTTCGTCGAATATCTCATCCTCTGAGTGGACTAGAAGCTAACTCTATAAAAATCTAGCCATTAGAAAGCTGAGCCTCCCCTTTGCGATGATGTATAACATTTTATCATCACCTCAAGATGGCGCTGATTTGTGACGCAAATGTTTTCAGGCCTTATTTAGTTTTTTTTATTTAACATAAATGCAGAAATAATAGTTATCTATGAAAAGTTTCTACGCTTTCAAATGATACCACATATGTCTGACGTATGTATTCAGAGAATTGAACATTTGAAGTGTAATCTTTTTTTGCGACATGGGGGGGGGGGGGGGGTGCCCTTTTGGATCTGCCGGCAGGTCCGCAGAGTTCATGTTCAAAAATGATTCCAGTCATTTAAAATGTCTGATATGCAAAATTCAATATTGTGACAGATATATTTTGCATCCCTTAATGTATATGTGTATATAAATGTGCATGTTTGTGTGCATTTACCTGCTGTGGGGGCTTGATATGTATGGGCAGAATGTTGAATCTGTAGTTACAGAGTTCACAGCTCCAGGAGCCCTTCTCACTGATCCATTTGAGCAGACAATGCTGATGGGCATGTCGAACAGAACCAGCACAGCGGCATGGGCCCAGCAGCTCACCCTGTAACCAATCACAACACACACCCCATACATAGATATATCACTCTGACACATATAACACACAGTGATAAAACACAGACCATTAGAAAGCTGTTTGAATGGAGATCCTCCATGTATGACTTGCAATAGAAATAAAATATTATCAAAGATCGGGGGGAGATGTGTGTCTTTGCATCCTCTAATCTTGGGTTGAGCATTGAAGGTGTGGAACCATGAACAAGGGAGCAGATGAGTTTGAAGCCAAAGTCTCTCTCCTGAATGAGAAGAACAAGTGAAATCAATGAAACATAATATGAATAATGACAGAGATTCAGCTTGGTATGAGTGGAAAGGAAATGATTCATCTGTGGATTCATGAATAATTTCAGAAACATCCTCATTTAGCACTATAATGAGTCTAAAGACAGAGTGGAACACAAACACACACACACACACACACTCACTCACTCAGAGAGAGACAAGGCGTCTTGAGGAAGCACATTAGCAGCAGGAAGTGAAAAGCATTAGAGATGAAAGGATGAAACAAGCAGCAGGTATTCTAATGGATCCGACATCTCACCAATACACACACACACACACACACACTCACACACACAGAGACACACAGAAACACACTCAAACTGTACACTATATCAGGTCAAAGCATCAGGAATGTTTGATCTCAGGTTTCTGATATTCTAATAACCGTATTAATAATGTAGGCTGACTTATTATAATCTCAAATATGTTTATATTTATGCAAGTTTATATGGATAGCCAAAGCTTTATATTTTTCTCCCCTGAATGTCCTAACGCTCTTCAACAGCAGGATATTTCAATGAACCGCTGACTCTATCGGATTATTATACCTGTATGTCACCCGTAGAAGCACCTACTTTTTATTCGGTCCTTGTCCACGTTGCTTACTCTTCACACAGGACTCAACACCGACGTAGCTGCAAATAAATAGAACGGACCACACAACGCGGTTTAAAAAGTTTCGATGCACCGTCTTAAAATGCAATGCTCATAGAGCGAGATGCTCAAAAAACAGCGAAGGTCAAATATGTCGGTCTGACGCATGTACATAAACCAACAAGGTGTTGTAAGCGATTTTAGCCATTCTGGAACTTCCACAAGGCCCCTTGTATAAGACACGCCCCCTCTTTCCAAAACCACGCCCTCTAAAGATAGTGTTGAGACCTCACCTTCTCACCGTTGTCAAAACAGTAACAAAATAACGCTGACAACTGTCATAAATCACAGTGTGTCACTACTGTCACAGAGACTGGTGAGATATCTCATGTTACATGTTTTGGTGATATATTTCAGGGAGAAGGAACATTTTCTGCATATCATTCCATTAAAAATATCGCTTCCAGCACCTTTCAGAAATAGCATTTTAGTCAGGGGCCGTTCACACCGAACGCGTTTCTGCGTCCGTCTGCGCTCTTTTCCCGTTGATTTCCTATATAAACATGCGCTAGATGGACGTCTTTGACCGTTGCGCCGCGTCTCGCTGTTTTTCAGCATCACGCGAAGGAGTGCCACGTTTTTTTAGACGCCGTGTCAGGTATAAATAAATAAATAAACGAGACACCTTCGTGCTTTTATACGTTGCGCTGCGTCTGACCTTTTAAGCCCAAGAACGTGCTCGTGACCCCTTACTTGTTCGGCTCCTTGGAAGCAAATCCGACAGCCTGGGGTCGGGACGCAGCTCTCGTTGCTGCAACTGGAACCCACGGTTTCCGTTTTCCCCGCTCTCTGCTCCTCGAGAGGTCTTTCCGCCCCTTCACGCGCAGCATCCTCGCTCTCGATCTCCGTGTCTGGAACAACGGCCCCCGGTGTTAGAGCTCCAGCGCCCGACTGTAGGTCATCCTCGCCGAGCTCGGCGTCACACCCCACCACCGTTTCGACCTGACAATGTGCGGTGATGACAGACACCGTGGCGCCTCCCGGTGGCTCATCCACCGTTTGCTCGTTCAACGGACCCGCCTCTGCGTGCACATCCATGAATGACGGCACTAAAACCAGAATGAAACAGCAAAATTTGGAGTAATAGCTCTTAAGAGCCTCTGTCAGATTTCCCACAGCCCCTATTATGTCCTCTGGGACGCAGGTTGTATCGTCTGGCCATAGATCTATACCTCAAACCGCATGTATTCTTAAAAATTGCAGCTGCCCAGGCTGTGTAGCGCGCTGTGCTCGATGTCTCGTTGGCTGAAAGCGGCTTCTCCCCGAAAGACACATTTCCATCCGGGCGCGGTGCTGAAACACCAAGCAGTTGAGATACGAAACACGCATAACCACAGTTTCCCTTCACAAAAGCATGAAAGACGCGGACAACAACGGCTTGAGTGCGGGAATGCGTGTGGGTTGCACGGCGCGCAAGGATGGGCGACGATGCTGTTTAGTCGTTTTGGTAAATGTTCCGTATGATTGATCATTTAACCCGCAAGCCACCCGCCCCGGGCACGCGCTCTCTGCAGCAGGACCGACTTAAAAGATCTACCATAGTAACCATAGCCATAAAAAACAAAAACTTTCAACTATGTATTATACCTACCATACTATAGCCACCACTGCCATAAAAAAAATAAACAAATGACTAAAATAATGTTAAAACGTATTACGTGTGAACTGTTTGTTCACAGTTCAAGGCGGTGATGCATTGACTCTGCATTGTACATCAATTAGATGTTGCATTTCTATTTTCTAGTGTTTATCATCAACCTACTGGTGACTGCGATACATTTGAAAAGTAGGCTATCCCAAAAACAAAAACTCGACCTGCGACTCTTTCATTGTAACTAGTGTCTGCATTTTCAAACAGCTGTTACTGACACAGATTAGAGCTGAGACAGCTTGATCTAATTGCCTTTATGCTGTGGAAGTTGTGCTATGCTTCATGAATAACTTCCAAACACAGTGATCAACCTAATAATATACTCAAATGTTTATTTCTTAAAAAACATAAATAAAAAACTCTCATAGACAGAGACGGTCGTCAGATTCAAGTATTACAAAGAGCTGCGATAAAAGTTTCCAAAATAATAATAAACTTGAGAAATATTCCATGAAAAACATTTAAAGTCTAAAATGCCGCAAAATGTCTCTGTAAATTCAACATCCGTTTCTGAATATCCCATAAGCAAGTCCTGACTAACTCTACGGTGCACAGTTAGTACAAAAAGACATAATGATGCATAATCATTTCTCTTAAGGTCAGAGCCCTTATCAAAACCACAAAAGTTGCTGCCCTCCTCTCACTGAATGAAGATTTAGACTAAAAAGGTCTAAATTTTTTATATGTAATATTTGCATTGTGAAATAATGGCCAAAACAGAGCTAAAATGTATCACAAATGTATCACATTTAAATGAATGAAGTACGCATATGTTTTTCCCCTTTAAAAATAGAAGCGACTTGTGAGTAGGTGCAAAAGAGCGGTGGGAGAATAGTCTGAATTGGGTTCTAGCATCTGCTGCCAGCTCACACATTGAACTCATTGCGCCAGCCGTGAGTGTTTCCAAGTTTACGTGGAACGCATCCATTGTTCTGCTTTCTATTGAGCAAGTACCAACGTCTTCTGCGATTACACCACTAAGAAACCCATATTTTCTGTGCACTCACTCATCTGTTCAGATGATGTCCTGTGAGGACAGCTATTGGCTCTAGTCTCAGACCTTCCCCAAGGTTATTCGATGAGTGATTGACACTCCGTTTGTGACCTCTGTAGTAAGCTTCCAACCGCTCCGAAGCCAATAACTGATCGATTATCATTATAAACTCTCAACAAATCGAAATACTTTTCATCTGTGGTAACATGGTTAAATTGAAACAAAACCACTAAACAGCGTTAATGCAAAGAATATCTCTTTTAGGCTGACATGTTTTGTATGTTGGACGTACTTATTGCATTATTTTCTCTAAAACAATTACAATTAATGGTTTAAACAGTTGAGGTGGGGTATATGTAAATTGTTGCTCTGTGATTGGTCAACCCATTATATTCAGATGTTAGCGCCTCATGATTGTGAAGGATTTAATACATTTGTAGTTTTACTGCAACCCTCATGTTCTTTTGAGATTGACCATCTTGTCTTCACGTGCGGGGTCTCAGAGAAACCAACGATTTAAGTGTAAAAAATAAAGTTATTTCAATATTAAATTATTTCAAAATGTTCCTGTGATATAATCAAACCTCAGAAGGCAGATATTAAAGTCCCCATGAAGTGCCTTGAAAAGCACATCTTACTTTACACTATTTCCTACTGAAAAATGAAGTTGGTGCAGGACTTGTTGAACAGCTCAAGACGTTTTTTAAATTAGCCATTAAGCACACACACACACACACACACACACACACACACACACACACACACACACACTCACACACACACACGCTGTTACTCACCCAAAGCGATCGTATCACTTCAGAAGACAGAGATTAAAGCACTAAAGTCGTGTTGATTACTTCTATGCTGCATTTATGTGTATCTTTTTCGGAGCGTGACAATTTCCGACCCCACTGACTTTCACTGACTGAGCCTTTATTAGGTACACCTGTACATCTACTTATTCATGCGATTATCTAATCAGTCAACCGTGTGGCAGCAGTGCAACACATTAAATCATGCAGATACGGGTCAGGAGCTTCAGTTAATGTTCACATCAACCATCAGAATGGGGAAAATTTGTTATGTCAGTGATTTCGACTGTGGCATGATTTTTGGTGCCAGACGGGCTGGTTTGAGTATTTCTGTGACTGCTGATCTCCTGGGAATTTCACGCCTAACAGTCTCTAGAGTTTACTCATAATGGTGTCAAAAACAAACAACATCCAGTGAGCGGCAGTTCTGTGGACGCAAACGCCTTGTTGATGAGGGAGGTCATCAGAGAATGGCCAGACTGGTTCGAGCTGACAGAAAGGCTACGGTAACTCAGATAACCGCTCTGTACAACTGTAGTGAGCAGAATAGCATCTCAAAATGCTCGTCGACCCTTGAGGCGGACGGGCTACAACAGCAGAAGACCATGTCGGGCACTTTATTAGGACCTTAGAGTTCCTAATAAAGTACTCTGTGAGAGCATATTGTATGGACAAATATACCTTGTGCAATCTTCACAATATCTTTGTGTTCTGCAGAAGAAAGCATGATAAGAGACTTTCATTTATGAGTGAACTTTTACAATAAGTGTGAACAAATTGCATTGTGCCATTTAAATGTATGTTTTGGGATGTAATTATAAGTTCAGAAACTTAAAAGGCTTGACAGTGACACGGTCGATGGTACTGTTGATTTAGTCATGAAAAATACTTTTATTCTGATATTTCTACAGATATCCCCTTTTCAATTACCAGATTTGATTAAAAAAAAATCCCATAATAATTGATTAGGATTTTACTGTAGTAATAGTTGGCAAAAGGTTTCAGTTCAGGTTGCCCTTACATCTTGTTACTGACACAGATTAGAGCTGAGACAGCTTGATCTAATTGCCTTTATGCTGTGGAAGTTGTGCTATGCTTCATGAATAACTTCCAAACACAGTAATCAACCTAATAATATACTCAAATGTTTATTTCTTAAAAAACATAAATAAAAAACTCTCATAGACAGAGACGGTCGTCAGATTCAAGTATTACAAAGAGCTGCGATAAAAGTTTCCAAAATAATAATAAACTTGAGAAATATTCCATGAAAAACATTTAAAGTCTAAAATGCCGCAAAATGTCTCTGTAAATTCAACATCCGTTTCTGAATATCCCATAAGCAAGTCCTGACTAACTCTACGGTGCACAGTTAGTACAAAAAGACATAATGATGCATAATCATTTCTCTTAAGGTCAGAGCCCTTATCAAAACCACAACAGTTGCTGCCCTCCTCTCACTGAATGAAGATTTAGACTAAAAAGGTTTAGCAAAAGCATTATTTTTTATTTTTTTATTATTTGCATTGTGAAATAATGGCCAAAACAGAGCTAAAATGTATCACAAAGCTCGGTGCATTTAAATGAATGAAGTACGCATATGTTTTTCCCCTTTAAAAATACAAGTGACTTGTGAGTAGGTGCAAAAGAGCGGTGGGAGAGTAGTCTGAATTGAGTTCTAGCATCTGCTGCCAGCTCACACATTGAACTCATTGCGCCAGCCGTGAGTGTTTCCAAGTTTACGTGGAACGCATCCATTGTTCTGCTTTCTATTGAGCAAGTACCAACGTCTTCTGCGATTACACCACGAAGAAACCCCTATTTCTGTGCACTCACTCATCTGTTCAGATGATGTCCTGTGAGAACAGCTATTGGCTCTAGTCTCAGACCTTCCCCAAGGTTATTCGATGAGTGATTGACACTCCGTTTGGGACCTCTATAGTAAGCTTCCAACCGCTCCGAAGCAAACAACTGATCGATTATCTCTATAAACTCTCAACAAATCGAAATACTTTTCATCTGTGGTAACATGGTTAAATTGAAACAAAACCACTAAACAGCGTTAATACAAAGAATATCTCTTTTAGACTGACATATTTTGTATGTTGGACATACTTATTACAATATTTTCTCTAAAACAATTACAATTAACCGTTTAAACTGTTGAGGTGGGGTATATGTAAATTGTTGCTCTGTGATTGGTCAACCCATTATATTCAGATGTTAGCGCCTCATGATTGTGAAGGATTTAATACAGTTGTAGTTTTACTGCAACCCTCATGTTCTTTTGAGATTGACCATCTTGTCTTCACGTGCGGGGTCTCAGAGAAACCAACGATTTAAGTGTAAAAAATAAAGTTATTTCAATATTAAATTATTTCAAAATGTTCCTGTGATATAATCAAACCTCAGAAGGCAGATATTAAAGTCCCCATGAAGTGCCTTGAAAAGCACATCTTACTTTACACTATTTCCTACTGAAAAATGAAGTTGGTGCGGGACTTGTTGAACAGCTCAAGACGTTTTTTAAATTAGCCATTAAGCACACACACACACACACACACACACACTGTTACTCACCCAAAGCGATCGTATCACTTCAGAAGACAGAGATTAAAGCACTAAAGTCGTGTTGATTACTTCTATGCTGCATTTATGTGTATCTTTTTTTCGGAGCGTGACAATTTCCGACCCCAATGACTTACACTGACTGAGCCTTTATTAGGTACACCTGTACATCTACTTATTCATGCGATTATCTAATCATTCAACCATGTGGCAGCAGTGCAACACATTAAATCATGCAGATACGGGTCAGGAGCTTCAGTTAATGTTCACATCAACCATCAGAATGGGGAAAAAATGTGATCTCAGTGATTTCGACTGTGGCATGATTTTTGGTGCCAGACGGGCTGGTTTGAGTATTTCTGTGACTGCTGATCTCCTGGGATTTTCACGCCTGCCAGTTTTTAGAGTTTACTCATAATGGTGTCAAAAACAAACAACATCCAGTGAGCGGCAGTTCTGCGGATGCAAACGCCTTGTTGATGAGGGAGGTCATCAGAGAATGACCAGACTGGTTCGAGCTGACAGAAAGGCTACGGTAACTCAGATAACCGCTCTGTACAACTGTAGTGAGCAGAATAGCATCTCAGAACGCTCGTCGACCCTTGAGGCGGACGGGCTACAACAGCAGAAGACCATGTCGGGCACTTTATTAGGACCTTAGAGTTCCTAATCATGTACTCTGTGAGAGCATATTGTATGGACAAATAAACCTTGTGCAATCTTCACAATATCTTTGTGTTCTGCAGAAGAACGCATGATGAGAGACTTTTCATTTATGAGTGAACTTTTACAATAAGTGTGAACAAATTGCATTGTGCCATTTAAATGTATGTTTTGGGATGTAATTATAAGTTCAGAAACTTAAAAGGCTTGACAGTGACACGGTCGATGGTACTGTTGATTTAGTCATGAAAAATACTTTTATTCTGATATTTCTACAGATATCCCCTTTTCAATTACCAGATTTGATTAAAAAAAAAATCCCATAATAATTGATTAGGATTTTACTGTAGTAATAGTTGGCAAAAGGTTTCAGTTCAGGTTGCCCTTACATCTTGTTACTGACACAGATTAGAGCTGAGACAGCTTGATCTAATTGCCTTTATGCTGTGGAAGTTGTGCTATGCTTCATGAATAACTTCCAAACACAGTAATCAACCTAATAATATACTAAAATGTTAATTTCTTGAAAAACATAAATAAAAAACTCTCATAGACAGAGACGGTCGTCAGATAAAAGTATTACAAAGAGCTGCGATAAAAGTTTCCAAAATAATAATAAACTTGAGAAATATTCCATGAAAAACATTTAAAGTCTAAAATGCCGCAAAATGTCTCTGTAAATTCAACATCCGTTTCTGAATATCCCATAAGCAAGTCCTGACTAACTCTACGGTGCACAGTTAGTACAAAAAGACATAATGATGCATAATCATTTCTCTTAAGGTCAGAGCCCTTATCAAAACCCCAACAGTTGCTGCCCTCCTCTCACTGAATGAAGATTCAGACTAAAAAGGTTTAGCAAAAGCATTATTTTTTATTTTTTTATTATTTGCATTGTGAAATAATGGCCAAAACAGAGCTAAAATGTATCACAAAGCTCGGTGCATTTAAATGAATGAAGTACGCATATGTTTTTCCCCTTTAAAAATACAAGTGACTTGTGAGTAGGTGCAAAAGAGCGGTGGGAGAGTAGTCTGAATTGAGTTCTAGCATCTGCTGCCAGCTCACACATTGAACTCATTGCGCCAGCCGTGAGTGTTTCCAAGTTTACGTGGATCGCATCCATTGTTCTGCTTTCTATTGAGCAAGTACCAACATCTTCTGCGATTACACCACAAAGAAACCCATATTTTCTGTGCACTCACTCATCTGTTCAGATGATGTCCTGTGAGGACAGCTATTGGCTCTAGTCTCAGACCTTCCCCAAGGTTATTCGCTGAGTGATTGACACTCCGTTTGTGACCTCTGTAGTAAGCTTCCAACCGCTCCGAAGCAAACCACTGATCGCTTATCATTATAAACTCTCAACAAATCGAAATACTTTTCATCTGTGGTAACATGGTTAAATTGAAACAAAACCGCTAAACAGCGTTAATACAAAGAATATCTCTTTTAGACTGACATATTTTGTATGTTGGACATACTTATTGCATTATTTTCTCTAAAACAATTACAATTAATCGTTTAAACTGTTGAGGTGGGGCATATGTAAACTTTTGCACTGCGATTGGTCAACCCATTACATTCAGATGTTAGCGCTTCATGAGAGCAAAGGATTTACAGTCAGTCAATGTTATGTTCTTAAGGACTCTTATTTTGATATGGCTATTGTCTTCTATTATTAGTTTGCCCCAAACTACATTTCCCATGGTGCTCTGCCCTCATCACAGCCATCTGTTCCACATCTTCCTCACCTGTTCCCTATTCCCTCATCAAGCACCAGTTTGTATATATACCCTCTAGTTTTTATCACTCTTTGTCAGTTTTTTTTTTTTTTTGTAATCTTTGTTTGTGAGTAGCACTCAGTATTGCTTAGTGCATGATGTCTAGCTGCTAGTATTGTGTGTTTCAACAGAGCAGTGCCATTAACTAATGTGCTGCATGTGCATTTTATTTATTTATTAAATGCAGCATTTTGTTATTCACAGAGCAACCGCACATCTTCATGTGGCTTTGAATAAAATTAACTACTTTAATGGTGTTTTATGGTTATTTTATGTAATTTTTGGAACTTGACAGTA
Organism: Moxostoma hubbsi; assembly: GCA_032164185.1. Classification (NCBI taxonomy): domain Eukaryota; kingdom Metazoa; phylum Chordata; class Actinopteri; order Cypriniformes; family Catostomidae; genus Moxostoma; species Moxostoma hubbsi. The sequence continues at coordinate 39,839,070 of JAVLUX010000009.1, read as the reverse complement.
ACGAACATGATTAACGCACAGTATCGGATTTGGATCGGGCTAAAACAACAGTATCGGAGCCGATACCAATCCAGGTATCGGATCGGTGCCGTCCCAACAAAAAATGCACGGTAGAAAGATACAACAAAACAAATTGCCAAATCTTGCTGATTTGGATTTGTTTTGTTGTATCTTTCAACAATGTATTTTTTACCAGGGTTAATTTGACCCAGTTGACATTAATTTCATTTTGGCAGAGGAAATAGATGCTAAAAAATGCATCATCTTTGCACTAAATGCAAATAGTGGCAGATACTATTTGCACTCCTAATTAAATACTAACATGCAGTATGTTAATTATGTTTATTTAGACTCCCACAGTCACCCTACACTAACCCCAACCCCTAAAACTACCTTTCAAAAATGTTGTAGTAAAATCATAGTAACCACAAAATTAAACATGGTTACTAAATGAACACCATATTACTGAAGTAACACTATGGTTATTTGAATTAAAACGGTGGCTTCTGCCAAAAAAAAGAAAAGAAAAAGAAAGCAATATGACTATAGTAAAACCATGATTAATTTTATCTGGATCAAACTCCCTGACCTGATTTCTACAATGGCATTGATAACTGAAAACTGATTTTGAATGCTGCAGCATCCAGGCCACTAGGTGTCAGTGTAAACCACTTCGACACACTTGGAATTTTTTTTTACTGAGTGCACCTTTGATGTTTTTATACCTGGGGCATCTGACGCACCAAACAGAAGTAATGTAAGAATTTTCATGGATGAATTTTGAAATATGCTATCAAATTTAAATTTTGTTTATGATAAGTTCTCGTAAAATCAACATGCGTCATAAAATCTTCAATGTTAAGTGTGTTTTCTGAGCTGTTAACAGGGCATAGGGTCTGACCCAAAAGAGATCATAATGGGGTTAAAGCTTCTTTATGCAAGAAAAATGACTTAAGTAAAAAATGAAAGCATTTACAATGTGTCTTACTACTCTTTTCATCAAATGGGCCCTAAAATTTTTCCACAGACCTCCCTGGGTGCAGTAGTTTTTATCACATTTGCCTATATAAATGCAACGCTCTTTCCAGATCCAAAGTTCATCATGTGATCTGAACTGATGTGGTGTTTCTGTGCCACAAACACATGTGCACACTCTTTTTTATGGCTTCTCTGATGTAGTTATTACTGTCTGGCTCATGAGTCATGACTGTAGCCTTTGCTTTATACTGTGTTTTTCTTACAGTGTTATTAAATTGCTTCATGTGCCTTTAGGACATAGCTTGCTTACCATACGTAATAATATTGTACATTGAACCTACTCCTGCCATGGTCTTTGCTTCTTGCTATTTACTAACTTCATTCATACAATATGTGAGAGGAAACAATCATTCTGATCTTGGATCAGTGCACAATGCACCTTCAAACAAAAATACGTTTTGAAATCTGCATAGTCTGTGCTCCACATACGTGTGTGTTCTTGGAACACTGTGAATAACTGGAAAAGTGGAAAAACAGATTTTCAGTATCAACAGTCCTATGAAAGATGATAATCAGGTCACCATGACAGGTGTATGCTCTGCAGAAACACGTCACACCAATAAAACGAATTATGCCATATTAACGGACAAAGTTCACATTGAATACAACAGAGCCTTTGTTCCATCAGTAATCCTCTCCAGGCTGTGTTTAGGATTGACCTTTTGCTAGTTCCACTGCATTACTGCACTCTTAAAGCTGCAATACCAACTCTTGTCTGCAGGAGGCATCATAGTCACACTAAATGTGAAGTTCTAGATTTATTTCTCAAAAAAGAATGTATGAAACAAATAAAATAATTACAATTTTTACATAATATGGGAAAATAAATAATATAATTTTTAATTATAAAAAAGACTTGTCTTTAGATAGATAAATATTCCAGTAGAGTCATGTTATTACTTTTAAAAGAGTAATAAAAGTGAACTTTTATCACTAAATGGGTGTAACTGTGCCTTTTGAAATTGTATTTAGTCTAACACGATGTGTTATTTATCCTCTCGGCTGGTACTTTCCTTTACAGTCGTTGCGCGCGCGCACTGTCGCCCTCGTCTGGGTTTGAATCAGCACCGAGGTCACGTGAGCGCGACGGCAGCAACGGCAGCGGGCACAGTGGCACCGCAGTGGAAACACGGGCAGTTTCACTCCTGTGCACCGCTACACCAGAAGCAATAACGATCGACATCTGTACGCCCTTTAACCGAAAAATCCGCCTGTGATGGCGAGTGTCCAATAGCGCAACGGCTAGCTCTCCGCGCGCGCACACCAATGCAGTCTATTTTTGCACCATAAAACGCGTTTGACACCGTGCGCTCGGGAGAAACACATAGGAACCGAGGCTCGGATGTGTTGGAATCGCAATGGCAGACCGTGATTCGTTACCGCTGCCGTTGGAGGTGCGAGCGCGGCTCGCGGAATTGGAGCTGGAGCTATCTGAGGGTGAGTTGCCTGTTTGTCCGGTCAATTCAGAACGAGATTAGCGGAGAGAGAGAGAGATGAACGGGTCAGCGCGCGTTCCGTACATGTACCAGATTTACGTGATGAGTGGTTCCGGTGACCTTGGATGAGGTCAGAAATGGATGTTGTGTGGCACTTTCAGTAACTGTTTTATTGAAGGCAGAGGGAGGTGTGTTGGAATTGACAAAAAAAATCTCACTCTCACACACACACACACACACACACACACACACACACACACACACGCACACAGGCAGACAGGCAGATATACAGTACGTTTCCATTTTTCATTCCAGTGAGATGTTCATAAGAGGGCCACCGCCTTTTTTTATTTTTAGATTATAGTGCACGTAAATGAGTTGTTATTAGTAAAGCTGGTATGCGTGGCATTGCAGTATTCCTCTCTGCTGTAGTTTCCCGTTTGTTGTTCTTGTTTTGATGAATTCAGTAAAGCATTTGTTTTTTAAAGTTTTGGAACAGACTATACAACCAGTGCATCTTTCTGATATAGTAGTTTTCTGGTCTGGTCATCAGTGGCCCCCATACACAGATAGATAAGAGGTTTTCGACATTTTGTTTGTCATGATATACAGTCATATAAACATTGTCAGAAAATTGTCCAAATTTAATAAATTTGGAATCTGACACCAAAAGCTTTGAAAACTGCACTGGGGGCTGAGTACTTTTTAAATGGACTGTTTGGATAGATAGATAGATAGATATTCAAATTCCACTATAATTTGGAAAATATATGTTACATATAGGAAAACTGCAATTTTAGTTGTATTTTTCATTTACATGTTTCATACAGTGAGGGGAAAAAAGTATTTGATCCCCTGCTGATTTTGTACGTTTGCCCACTGACAAAGAAATGATCAGTCTATAATTTTAATAGTAGGTTAATTTGAACAGTGAGAGACAGAATAACAACAACAAAATCCATAAAAACACATGTCAAAAATTTTATAAATTGAATTGCATTTTAATGAGAGAAATAAGTATTCCACCCCCTCTCAATCAGAGATGTCTGGCTCCCAGGTGTCTTTTATACAGGTAACAAACTGAGATTAGGAGCACTCCCTTTAAGAGTGTGTATAAAAGACACCTGTTCACAGAAGCAATCAATCAGATTCCAAACTCTCCGCCATGGCCAAGACCAAAGAGCTGTGCAAGGATGTCAGGGACAAGATTGTAGATCTACACAAGGCTGGAATGGGCTACAAGACCATCGCCAAGCAGCTTGATGAGAAGGTGACAACAGTTGGTGCGATTATTCGCAAATGGAAGAAACACAAAAGAACTGTCAATCTCCCTCGGTCTGGGGCTCCATGCAAGATCTCACCATGTGGAGTTGCAATGATCATGAGAACGGTGAGGAATCAGCCCAGAACTACACGGGAGGATCTTGTCAATGATCTCAAGGCAGCTGGGACCATAGTCACCAAGAAAGCAATTGGTAACACACTACGCCGTGAAGGACTGAAATCCTGCAGCGCCCGCAAGGTCCCCCTGCTCAAGACAGCACATGTACAGGCCCGTCTGAAGTTTGCCAATGAACATCTGAATGATTCAGAGGAGAACTGAGTGAAAGTGTTGTGGTCAGATGAGACCAAATTCGAGCTCTTTGGCATCAACTCAGCTCGCCGTGTTTGGAGGAGGAATGCTGCCTATGACCCCAAGAACACCATCCCCACCATCAAACATGGAGGTGGGAACATTATGCTTTGGGGGTGTTTTTCTGCTAAGGGTACAGGACAACTTCACCGCATCAAAGGGACGATGGACGGGGCCATGTACTGTCAAATCTTGGGTGAGAACCTCCTTCCCTCAGCCAGGGCATTGAAAATGGGTCGTGGATGGGTATTCCAGCAGGACAATGACCCAAAACACACTACCAAGGCAACAAAGGAGTGGCTCAAGAAGCAGCACATTAAGGTCCTGGAGTGGCCTAGCCAGTCTCCAGACCTTAATCACATAGAAAATCTGTGGAGGGAGCTGAAGGTTCGAGTTGCCAAACATCAGCCTCGAAACCTTAATGACTTGGAGAAGATCTGCAAAGAGGAGTGGGACAAAATCCCTCCTGAGATGTGTGTCAACCTTGTGCCCATCTACAAGAAACGTCTGACATCTGTGATTGCCAACCAGGTTTTTGCCACCAAGTACTAAGTCGATTACTTATTTCCCTCATTAAAATGCAATTCAATTTATAACATTTTTGACATGCGTTTTTCAGGATTTTTTGGTTTTTATTCTGTCTCTCACTGTTCAAATTAACCTACCATTAAAATTATAGACTGATCATTTGTTTGTCAGTAGGCAAACGTACAATATTAGCAGGGGATCAAATACTTTTTTCCATTACTGTATACATACAAGTATGTGACTTTTTATATCAGTGAAAACCATATTTGAACATACTATTTATATACGTTATGTATATATTAGGGGTGTAAATTGCAAGTTATAACTCAATATGATCTATTCTCTTAGCCAGCGATTCTATGTAGCCAATACCTTAAAGGGATGAAGTCTTCCGTTATGCGATTTCGATTTGCTTCAAATCAGGGGCCTGCGATCGATATTATGATATAATGTGCCTGTTTTACACTGTCAATTCAATTTATTATCTCACAAATGCAACCAAAATATAATTGGAATATTCCAGTATCCACATTGGGACATCCACAACAAAATAAGGTACTTCAGTTGTTGAAAAAAAATACATAACAAATAATGTCACAGACACATGATTGTCAATCGTTTGATGACAGCTCAATGCAAGTCTTTCAATCCAAAATACTTATGTACCCATGACTTGTTTTCGATAGCAGAGTATGTGCTATCTGTGTTTAATACAACTTCAAAAGTTGTATTAAAAAAATTATGTTACAGTTTACAGTGATACATTTTAGTAAGGATGTTTACGTGAAGATGTGAAAAGTCTTGTAATTGTCGTTGATTATTGTCACTTTATAACTGTCTGCTACCTCAATAACTGCTATGTGCATAGAACAATATCTCATAGTATATTTTGTTTACATTTGGCATTTTTTAGAAACTGTCATCTTTTGCACTACTGTGTACTGGTCTCTTACTGTGTCTATTGTCCTGTTCATTGCTAGTAATTTATTGTACTGTCCCGTACTTTTTGCACACATTTGCATGTGCACTTTATATAGGTATGTTATTTAGTCTGTGTAGTCTCATGTGGTTCTGTGTTTGTCCTATGTTGTTTTATGTAGCACCATGGTCCTAGAGGAACGTTGTCTCGTTTCGCTGTGTACTGCACTAACTGTATATGGTTGAAACAACAATAAAAACCACTTGAATTGATGCAAGGCAGGTTTTTTTCTCTTTCCCTCGTCATTTATTTTCAGAATGTCGGGGCTGTCTAGCCGTTTGACATGGTTGAATTGCACTTTAAATAGCCATAGCGCTTAAAAAATAAAATTCTCATATAGAATTTAAATGTGTTGCATGTGCCACGATACAGAGGGAAGCCTGATTTAATCTTGCATGTGAGCCGCTCTGCGCTATTCTTTCAGTGTAGCTTGCATTTCGAGGGAAACCCAGTTGATGTGAGCGCAACTTCAGGCTTCAATCGCTACATTCAGTGTCCAACATGAGAAGCATATTTAGTACTTATAAAGCAAGATAAATGTCAAAAGGTTGCTGCATCACCTGACGGAAATGCGTAAGGAGGTGGCTAGCATTAGAGCATCAAAATAAAGGTGATTCTTTAAAAATGTACATCGTTGTTTACGCGTTGAATTGATGACATCTCATTGTTGGTTATTTGACTTGTGCATCAATCCAGATTGATGGGTTGTCACATCCCTAATATGTATATGTATATGTATGTGTGTATTTAAGTGTGTGTATATATATATACACTACCGTTCAAAAGTTTGGGGTCACTTGTCTGAAATGTTTCTCATGATCTTAAAAATCTTTTGATCTGAAGGTGTATGCTTAAAAGTTTGAAATTAACTTTGTAGACAAAATATTATTCTGCCAAAACATATACATTTATTTAATTACAAATCTAAAATTTCCTAAAAAAAAAAAAGTTTTTGAAATGGATGACTTGGATCAAAATATGAAGAAAAGAAGCCAATAAGTGCCCAACATAGATGGGAACTCCTTCAATACTATTTAAAAAGCATCCCGGGGTGATTCCTCAAGAAATTGGTTGAGAAAATGTCACGAGTACATGTCTGCAAAATCTAGGCAAAGGGTGACTACTTTGAAGATGCTAAAATATTACATAGTTTTGGATTTATTTTGGATTTTTTGGTCACAAAATAATTCCCATATTTCCATTTCTATTATTCCATAGTTTTGCTGACTACTATTATTCTAAAATGTGAAATAAATAAATAAATAAAGAATGAGTAAGTGACCCCAAACTTTTGAACGGTAGTGTATATATATATAATATATATATATATATATATATATAAAATATCTATATGGATATATAAAAAATATCTATATGGATATATTTAAATATACACACAGTATATCTATATGGATATATTTAAATATACACACAGTATATCTATATGGATATATTTAAATATACACACAGTATATCTATATGGATATATTTATATATAGTATTCTGTATGCGTGTGTGAGTTTACATATACAGGTATTGCCATATATCATATTTCTTTAAAGTCCAAATATTCAAAATTGTGAGACCAAAGGTAAAATTTGTTAAATTGATAATTGAAAATCGCATATTGATGCACAAATCTGAATATTGGTGGACACGCCCTCTCAATGTCTATGGTGGTTATGGCCCTGTAATATTCTATGCATTGGGCCCTGGGAAGGTCGAGGGAGGGTCCTGTATTAAATGGTGTCCTGGGACCTGTGAATTTAAGTGATAGCCCTTGAGGTTGTTAATAAATAATGACTTGATTTTTTTTTTGTGGTCAACCTCAAGAGCTTTGGTTAAATGTATATGTGGAAATATACAATTTGAGGTGATTTAAATGGTCACAATTTCTTAAGTTTTTAATAACCTTTTTTGCTTTTTGCACTCAAATATTTCAAATAGAAGACAGTGAGGCCTCATGGCTAGTTAGTGCAGAAGTGTGTGTGTGTGTGTGTGAGAGAGAGAGAGAGAGAGAGAGAGAGAGAGATTGAGAGATTTTTGTAGTTCATGTTTCACAGAGATTGCATCATTTGATGGAGAATGATGATTCCCCTTATTAGGGCACATCTGCCACCATCCCTGTATGCATGATACAGCGCTCTGTTATTTTGTATACTTTTTTAACAGATATTAAATAATTTTTCCTCCATCATGATGTTTGTTCTAACTCAAAAAGTCAGTAGTTCAGAATGTTTCCGCTGACCTCTGACCCTGTTCAATCCAATGGGCTAGAATACTTACAAGGAGCAGATATTTCCAAGAATACATTATGCTTCGGAGCTATTTACTGAAAATTTAGACTAGAAAATTGCCAAGAGCATGAGAGCCATTTTAGATCTGTACTACAACTGTTTAAAAATTAGAGTGTATGACATTTGGATTCATAAGCTTGTCATATATTCCAATATCCTATTTGTGTGTGTGTGTGTGGGTTGTGGCATCTGTTGTCACTGTTCTGTTGCTTTGGCTTCTGGCCTAGTTTCCATGCATGCTGTCGTCTGATTGGCCTTCTTACCTACAAGCAAGTGCTTCATTGGTGTACAGTCTCTCATGCTGTCTTCTGATTGGCTCTGAGGACAAAGGCTTATGGGGACAGAAGAGTCATCCTGGAGTATTAGGGTCTTTCACTGATCAGAGAAACTTAAACTAATTCACTTGTGCAGAATATAACCAATAACCATGTATTTATGTGGGCTTTGATTTAGCGTTTGGTAAATGACTAGTGTCTGTTAGTGATTTAACATACCAATAATGTCACTTTGGAAAGTTTTGAATTGACATTGAGTTGACATCTTCAGAAAAATTGGATTGGATTGGAAACAGACAGTGGTGGACAACATATCTGTATGTAAATATGCATGACGTGTGTGTTTCAGAATGTCAGCCACTTTTATTCCCTGTGTGTACAGAAGATGTAGACATGAGGTAACAGCACCAATTATCACTATTTACAAATGGGAGTCTATTAGTCATCCAGCGAGATACTAAACAAGGAATGATTAGAAAATCGAAATAATATAAACATACAGCAGCTCAACAATACATCCAAACACATCACACACACTTTGCTGATTTAGATCAGTGGTCTGATTAGTGTGTTAAAGTTTTATGTCACAGGTTGAATGATTGCTCCATATTAGGGGTGTAACGGTTCTCAGTAAAATACCGAACTGCACGGTTCGCCACCCACTGTTTGGTAAGCACTGGCACCGTGGTTCACCTCAAGTGTAGTGACGCATTTGGAGCACAAGGTTTTGCAAAGAAAATAAAGCATCAAATAGACACACATTTACAACCTCCGCTAATGCACCTGAATGGATCTGTAGATGTATACGCTCAGCCTGTGTTTCACATGGGTCAACTTGACTGCTCTGCAAGTGTTGTGTGTTGTTGAAAATGGCAATTGGAGAAAACGAGCCGCTGATAGAGAAGTCCCTGCATTAATCAGGTCTCCTGTCTGGAAACATTTTCTTTTTGCTGTCAATTACAACAGCGATGGCCAAAAAACCTTTACAAAACAGGTAATGTTTGCAGACATCGCTCGATGCTGAGCTGCAGATCAGCCGACACTGCACACACTCTCTTCCATTTTTAACCAGACACTCAGTGCTAATTCGGACAGATATAAAACAAGAACTAAAGCAATTGGGGTGTTAATTGGCAATGATATGTTTCCCGACTCCGCTGACGAAGATGTGTGATTTTCAGCGTATGATTAAAAAACTTGAGCCACGTCACAACATCCCTCGTATCCATTTTAAAAGCTAAGTTCCTTCTACAATGATGTACAGCTTCTGAATATTGAATATATGTACAGTAGAGTTTGAAATGCATTTTATGTCGATGCAGCTTAATAGTGCAGGTATTAAGTTAAAATGTTGATTTAGAGAAAATCTTTTTTTAGTTTAAGACCCTAAAGAAAATGAACTATGGCTTTACTATAGTAATATTGTAGTAACCATACAGTATCAATGATTATACTATATATTTTAAACATGACCGTATCCATGTTGATTTTGTTGTTACAAAGTTTTTACTACAAAAACCACAGTTAAACTATGGTTACTACTAAGGGCAAACCTGTTGAAGTGTATTCTTACTTTGGATTTGGCAGAATTTTGATATTTATTTTTTTCTGAACATTGCAAATATGGAACCGTACTGAAACCATGACCCTAAAACCGTGATACAATCTGAACCGTGAAAATGTTTAACCATTACACCTTTACTGCATATTAGATAGAAATGAGATGAGAGAATCAGAAATTGCGTACTGTGAGAGTATATGCTGCATTTGATGAAGGATGCACTTATCTTCTGGTAAAAAAAGAATGTTCTTTATGAATGCATTTGAGTAGTATAAATATATTACAGAAAAAACTTCATTTTGGAATTTGGGCATTGTCTTGTGTCCCATATATATGACGTAATAACAACAACCATGAAAATAATCAACTACAGTTGAACTTTTTGGTATATACAGTGGTGACCAAAAATATTGGCACCCTTGGTAAATATGAAGAAGGCTGTGAAAAAAAAAAATCTGCATTGTTTATTCTTTTGATCTTTCATTCAAAAAATTCACGTAAAACAATTGAAAGAGCGGAAATATCTCCTTATTAATTTATTTTTTCCCCCAAAACACTTTTGCCACAATTATTGGCACCCCTAGATATTCTTAAGAGTAAAATATATCTGAAGTATATTCCCATTCATATTTTGACAATTTAGTGCTCCTGGGTGACTAGGATGCACTGATAACACTTTTTCTCATCCAATCCGATTCCGATATCGGAAATCATATCAATCAAATCACTTTGTCACACTAGTATGTACACAAGTGCAACAGTAGGTGAAAGTCTTGTGTGCAGTTCCGAGCAACATAGCAGTCGTGACAGTGACGAGACATATACCAATTACAATAAACAACATATTTACACAACACAATTTACATATCAAATGTACATATACTTAAACAATACAATACTAATATACAATGTACAGTAAACAATACACACATGATTCCCAAGCCATACCAGTGTTGTTTTTTTGCATAATCAGTTTAATATATCTTTACATTATTGTGTGGAACTAATTGGGAGTACTCTTTATATGTAAAGAAACACAAACCTCTAACTACACGTTATTTCAATATAAATGTATAGATTATTAAAAAACACTTTATTATTAACTAGTATACTGGATAATGTAGCAGCAAAATTAACATTAATTCCAGTCTTCAAGTCTTCAGTAGAAAAGAAACCATCTTTATTTTTGCCTTTTTTTTTCCCCCCCCCAAAAATGTTGCATCTGGACTTTAAAGGATTCAGATTTTTTGTTCAATTTAGTTGTAAGACATCAGTCCACTTTTCATTCACACAGTTATTATTTGGAACCCATTCAACTAAAATACTGTTATAAATTGTAAACAAATACTAATGATGACAATAGTAATAATAAGAAATTGTTTTTAATATTATTATTATTGAATTTTAATTTGAATTACAACAGTAATATATTTAAATCGTGCACTTTTTAAACCCTCACGCTTTTATTTTGACATTCTGAACTCCCAAGGAAGTCCTGTATGTGTCTGTTTGTAGGCAAGTTCACAGTAGTTTAATTCACTTCTTATTCAAATTCTGGTAAAATGCACCTCTGTTGCATATTATAAGTGAACCGAACTATTGAGCATCTACATCTCAGATGTTATTCGTGAGTAGTGTTAAATAATGCACACTGCGTGAAGACTAAAAATAGCAGTGAGTGCATCACCAGCCTGTGCATCAGTTTCAACAGAGCAGCACCAATCACTAATGCGCTGGCATTGCGCATACTATATATTTACTTATTAAACACAGTCTTTTGTGCTTCACAGAACTATCACACGTCTTCGGGTGGCTTTGAATAAAATGCACGAGTCATATGAACTGCTTTAATGGTGTTTTTATGGTGCTTTTATGTCATTTTTGGAGCTTGACAGTAACGATCATGACTAACACACAGTATCGGATTTGGATCAGGCTCGTCGGACAGAATTGTAAACAAAAATTTTCATTGTCAAATAGTCATCTGATTTCATTTAACACAACATGAGATCTTTTGAAACGCTAATGATGACACGGGAGAGCAGCACTTAAGCTGGCACTTGATTGAGGAGAGGAAGAGAGAACAGCTCACAGTCCAGACACACTCCAAACTTTTCCTTAATCTAGGTGATGTAGATCGCAGAGTATTATAATACAAAAATGCTAAATAAGTAAATACAGAAGCAGTGTAATCGTGAAATAAAGCAGAGCCGTAACTGGTGATCCGCTTGAGCAAGACTTGCCTGTCAGAGCATATAAAAAGGAAACACTGCGCCGTTATATACTGTATTTAATGCATCCTTTATTAAAGTTCAAATAATAAGGAAGTGGGCTGTATAAATAAGCACAAACTCCGAAACTGGCATTTGTTTGTGCGGTCAGAGCCACTTACATGATTCGCGTGAAAAACAGCACGAGAGAGTTTCAAACATCTCCGGGCTGATACACTGTCTCACGCTGAGACTCTCATCACTGGCACAGCTAGATTCTGTTTATAGTGATTACTCGTGACATAGTGAATTATAATATGAGTGTCACAGTGTGTATCTTATGGTGAAGAAAAACGGCAATACGCAGCTCTATAAAGAAGAAAGAGTTTTTGTGATTTAAAGATAGATCGAAATCAAGTGAACAAAAAGGTGAGCCTATTATACAATGCAAAATTATTATTTTTTGTACATTTATTTGTCTTTTTAGGTTTGTTTTCTAATATAAATATCTAAAACTCCTTATGTACATTTACTTTAGCAGCTGTACTGCAGAAGAAGTTATCTGAGAATTTTGAATATAATATTTAATTAATTTTAATATTTAAATAATTTAAAATATCGAGAAATCCTTAAAACAAGATACATTTACCTGAGAAGCAACATATGATATTTAGACTTGCTTTTAGAGCATTTATGTTGCATATGAGTATATTTTTTTCTTTACTGCAACTGGCAGAAGTATGAACAAGAGAAATACACATCAAAATACACTTATATTTAAGATACATTATCACAAAGCAAGTCTTAATATCTCGCTTCTGAAGTAAATGTATATTATTTTAAGGATTTTTAGACTGTTAAATGGAAAACAAGACAAAAACACTTTATGATAATAGGATTTTTTTGCAGTGATATTTTTAATTAATTAAACAATAAAAATCCAAGTAGTTATTCCCCTTTAAATTATTGTCATTTAGAGGTATTTTTAAAAGAGGATTTTGTCCTCTTTATTGTTAGTAAGCACATTTAATACAACCTTTTATACAGGTAACAAACTGAGATTAGAAGCACTCCCTTTAAGAGTGTGCTCCAAATCTCAGCTCGTTACCTGTATAAAAGACACCTGTTCACAGAAGCAATCAATCAGATTCCAAACTCTCCACCATGGCCAAGACCAAAGAGCTGTCCAACGATGTCAGGGACAAGATTGTAGATCTACACAAGGCTGGAATGAGCTACAAGACCATCGCCAAGCATCTTGATGAGAAGGTGACAACAGTTGGTGCGATTATTCGCAAATGGAAGAAACACAAAAGAGCTGTCAATCTCCCTCGGTCTGGGGCTCCATGTAAGATCTCACCATGTGTAGTTGCAATGATCATGAGAACGGTGAGGAATCAGCCCAGAACTACACGGGAGGAACTTGTCAATGATTTCAAGGCAGCTGGGACCATAGTCACCAAGAAAGCAATTGGTAACACACTACGCCGTGAAGGACTGAAATCCTGCAGCGCCCGCAAGGTCCCCCTGCTCAAGACAGCACATGTACAGGCCCGTCTGAAGTTTGCCAATGAACATCTGAATGATTCAGAGGAGAACTGGTTGAAAGTGTTGTGTTCAGATGAGACCAAAATCGAGCTCTTTGGCATCAAAAAAATCCCTCCTGAGATGTGGGTCAACCTGGTGGCCAACTACAAGAAACGTCTGACCTCTGTGATTGCCAACAAGGGTTTTGCCACCAAGTACTAAGTCATGTTTTGCAGAGTGGTCGAATACTTAATTCTCTCATTAAAATGCAATTTAATTTACAATATTTTTGTAAATAATGATGCAAACTACTCGCCTTTCAGCTGAAGTCTTCTTTTCTGAATCTAATTAGCCAAAATTGAGTCCTGAATAGGGCCCCAGTAGGGGACTCCATAGTGATGCTGGGTGACTTCAACGCACACGTGGGAGAAGACAGGGACACCTGGAAAGGCGTGATTGGGAGGAACGGCCTCCCCGATCTGAACACGAGTGGATGTTTGTTATTGGACTTCTGTGCTAGTCATGGATTATCTATAACAAACACCATGTTCGAACATAAGGATGCTCATAAGTGTACGTGGTACCAGAGCACCCTAGGCCGAAGATCGATGATCGATTTTGTAATCGTGTCATCAGATCTGAGGCCATATGTTTTGGACACTCGGGTGAAGAGAGGGGCAGAGCTGTCAACTGATCACCATCTGGTGGTGAGTTGGATCAGGGGGTGGGGAAAGACTCTGGACAGACCTGGGAAGCCCAAGCGAGTAGTGCGGGTGAACTGGGAACGTTTGGAGGAGGTCCCTGTCCGCGAGATCTTCAACTCACACCTCCGGCGGAGTTTTTCAGGCATCCCTGCGGAGGTTGGGGACATTGAACCAGAGTGGGCAATGTTCAAAGCTTCCGTTGCCGAAGCCGCGGTGGAGAGCTGCGGCCTCAAGGTTTTAGGTGCCTCAAGGGGTGGTAACCCTCGAACACCGTGGTGGACACTGGTGGTCAGGGAAGCTGTCCGACTGAAGAAAGAGTCCTTCCGGGATTTGTTGTCCCAGAGGTCTCCGGAGGCAGTTGCAAGGTACCGACAGGCCCGAAGGGCTGCGGCCTCAGCCGTGAGGGAGGCAAAGCAGTGGGTGTGGGAAAAGTTCGGAGAAGCCATGGAGAAGGACTTTCGGTCCGCACCAAAGTGCTTCTGGAAAACCGTCCGCCACCTTAGGAGGGGAAAACGGGGAACCATCCAAGCTGTATACAGCAAAGATGGGACGCTGTTGACCTCAACCGAGGAGGTTATTGGGCGGTGGAAGGAACACTTTGAAGAACTCCTAAATCCCTACTCTATCCCTATGCTAGAGGCAGAGCCGGAGGCTGATGGGGGATCAGATTCTATTTCCCTGGGGGAGGTCACTGAGGTAGTCAAACAACTCCGCAGTGGCAAAGCCCCGGGGATTGATGAGATCTGACCAGAAATGCTGAAAGCTTTGGATGTGGAGGGGGTGTCATGGATGACACGCCTCTTCAACATCGCGTGGAAATCTGGGACAGTGCCTAAGGAGTGGCGGAACGGGGTGGTGGTTCCTCTCTTCAAAAAGGGGGACCAGAGAGTGTGTGCCAACTACAGGGGTATCACACTTCTCAGCCTCCCTGGTAAAGTTTACTCCAAGGTGCTGGAGAGGAGGGTGCGGCCGATTGTCGAACCTCAGATTGAAGAGGAACGATGCGGGTTCCGTCCTGGCCGTGGAACGACGGACCAGATCATTACTCTCGCAAGGATTCTGGAGGGGGCCTGGGAGTATGCCCATCCGGTCTACATGTGTTTTGTGGATCTGGAGAAGGCGTATGACCGGGTCCCCCGGGAGAGACTGTGGGAGGTGCTTCGGGGGTGGGGGGGGGTCCCTTCTTAGGGCGATCCAATCCCTGTACGTCCGAAGCAAGAGCTGTGTCCGGGTCCTCGGCACGAAGTCGAGCTCGTTCTATGTGGGGGTTGGTCTCCGCCAAGGCTGCGCTTTGTCACCAATCCTGTTTGTGGTATTCATGGACAGGATATCGAGACGTAGTCGGGGTGGGGAAGGTATGCGGTTCGGTGAGCTGGGGATCTCATCTCTACTTTTTGCAGATGATGTGGTCTTCATGTCATCATCGGTCCGTGACCTTCAGCTCTCACTGGACCGCTTGGCAGTCGAGTGTGAAGCGGCTGGGATGAGGATTAGCACCTCTAAATCTGAGGCCATGGTTCTCAGCAGGAAACCGATGGAGTGCGTACTCCGGGTGGGGAAGGAGGTATTGCCCCAAGTGAAGGAGTTCAAGTACCTCGGGGTCTTGTTCACGAGTGAGGGGACAATGGAGCGGGAGGTTGGCCGGAGAATCGGGGCAGCGGGGGCGGTATTGCATTCGCTCTATCGCACCGTTGTCATGAAAAGAGAGCTGAGCCGGAAGGCAAAGCTCTCGATCTACCGGTCAATTTTTGTTCCTACCCTCACCTATGGTCATGAAGGTTGGGTCATGACCGAAAGAACTAGGTCGCGAGTACAAGCGGCCGAAATGGGCTTCCTCAGAAGGGTGGCGGGCTTCTCCCTTAGAGATAGGGTGAGGAGCTCAGTCATCCGCGAGGAGCTCGGAGTAGAGCCGCTGCTCCTTTGCGTGGAAAGGAGTCAGTTGAGGTGGTTTGGGCATCTGGTAAGGATGCCCCCTGGGCCCCTCCCTAGGGAGGTGTTTCAGGCATGTCCAGCTGGGAGGAGGCCTCGGGGAAGACCCAGGACTAGGTGGAGAGATTACATCTCCACACTGGCCTGGGAACGCCTCGGGGTCCCCCAGTCAGAGCTGGTTAATGTGGCTCGGGATAGGGAAGTTTGGGGCCCCCTGCTGGAGCTGCTGCCCCCGCGACCCGACTTCGGATAAGCGGTTGAAGATGGATGGATGGATGGATGGATGGATGTTTTTCCTTTTAAAATCTTTAAACACTTTTTCCTTATTAAAATCACTTGAAAAGTTTACTTTAAGCTTTAAAAAATATATAAATACAACAATAAGCTTTAAATACAACAGCCAAAACACCTGGAAATATTCATCTGGAACACCTGCTATAATTTTCTCACCTTTTTCTTGAGTTTGCATTCCTGGTTCATAGACTGCAGAGTGTGAGTTGGAGCATAGACCTGAGAAGTGAATTGAAGTAAGAGGGTGCGGTTCTGTTCTGAATGCCAGAGTCAAAGCCTTGAATTTGATGCGGGCAGCTACAGATAGCCAGTGAAGTAAAATCAAGAGTGGGCTGACATGAGCGCTTTTTGGCTGATTGAGGACTAGAAGTGCTTCTGCATTCTGGACCATCTACAGTGCCTTAATTGTATTAGCTGGGAGGCCAGCCAACAAAGCATTACTGTAGTCCAGTCTTGAAATGACCAGAGCTTGAACAAGGAGCTGTGCAGCATATTCAGACAGAAAATATCTGATTTTCTTGATGTTGTAGACTGCGAATCTGCAAGACTATTGATGAAGACGGTTGATTGAAATGTGGGTGGTATAATTAAACTGGTCATCTACCACCACTCCCAGGTTCTGAGCTGTGCTGGTTGGTGTTAGTGTAGTTGAACCAAGATGAATAGTGAGGTTGATAGGTTGGCGGGGATCATGAGGAGTTCTGTCTTCGCAAGTTTGAGCTGAAGGCGTTTCTTCATCCAGGCCAAAAGGTCCAAGAGGCATGAAGAGGTATGAGCTGAGACCGTAAGGTTGTCAGGTTGGAACGACAGGTAGAACTGCGTATCATCTGTGTAGTAGTGGTAGGAAAAGCCATGTGCCTCAATGATCTGAGAGATTTTGTGTATATTGAGGGTCCAAGCACTGATCTTTGAGGAACACTGAGGATTCAGATACCATAATCCATTGACATACTGGTTTTGGAGATATTAATTAAATACAGTAAATAACATAAACATACAATTACAAAAAAATGAATACTCTTATTTAGGACTTTGTTTACTAACTTTGTAAAAAAAATATCTTTTAAAAAATAAGATTGTATTTTAAATGGTAGATAGCAGTTTTAAGCAATACAATTTAAGCAGTATATTACTTAAATTTGATGACTAAACAGGTTTCAGATGAAATTGCTATCTACCATTTAAAATACAGTCTTGTAAAAAATAAGATTGTATTTTAAATGGTAGATAGTAGTTTCTTCTGAATTCTGTTAAGTCAACAAATTTATGTAATTTATTTGCACTAGACGAAATTGTTAATATTTTAGGAAGAAGGAAAAGACAGTACACACAGTACTCCAACAACCATGGATGGCATTTGTGAATTAGCAATCGCATTTTCTCACAAATGACCAAACCAATTATACATACAGTGTACAGTCAGTGAATATGACATTTACTCCTAGCGCATGTGAAGCGCTTTCAGTTTGAAGTTGCTCTCACGTGCTAGTGCAGATCCAACGCGATCAGTTTGTGCAGTTACTACAGTTTCACTAACCTGCAAACTCCTCAACATCACTTTGTTCATTCTTGAAGAAGTACCAAAGCTATTGTAACTCTTGTGCCGCTTCAGCTCGTGTGTGTGTGTGTGTGTGTGTGTGTGTGTGTGTGTGTGCGCGCATCAGTAAATGTTAGATCACCCTTTTGTGGTCTCCCAAAGCTATTATGCCAGACTGTTAAACAGTCTGTATTGGAAAGCATGCAAATTGGGCTTCTAATTAAAATGTCAGCTAATTTTAATATATCGATGCCTCAAAATGTATATTGATAAAATAATGTTCTCATCAATAATCAATATATTGGTATTTTTTGACATCCCTACTTATTATGGATATCAACTAGCTTTCAGAGGAAAGGAGAATGTAGGGATGCACAATTAATAGAGAAATAATGGAGATTTCAATTACGGCTGCTGCAATCAACTATTCGTGAAGTGTCAATTACAGCATTCTATTTAGATCTCCTACTGAATTAAAATGTTGTATTTCAAAAAAAAAAATGTCAGTGGTTTAGTATAGTAACCAATCGCAGACATGTCTGTTGAGTACCTAAGCCAATCAGTAATGGTGCGACAACTAGAATGCTCCAATTATTATATAACAATATACCAGCGTTTCTAGCAAAGTTTCCAATGTTACCAACAAAGTTTCTTGTTTTTGGAAGTGTAGCTTACGTAAAGAATATGGTTTGTAAAGTGCCCCACACAAATAGTTTTTTAATGTAAATTCTATTAATCAAAATAAATAATTGTGATTACAAAATCAATGGAAATAATCATCAATTACGAAATGTTTGTCATAATCATGCTGGTCAAGAAACTTTGATTTGGCAGTTGTGTGTTTTTTGTTCCTTTTTAATATTCAGGCCATAGCTTCTCAATATTAAATAAAATAAAATAAAAACTGCTGAAATTAAAGGGGTATATTTTTACTTTTTATTTATTTTGTATTTTTTTTATAAAGAATGTTATTATTTTCCCTGAGGTTTTTTTTTTTTTTTTTCCTTTCACTAAAACACAATTCATGTAATAATTTAGTAATATATGATCATTTTTGCACCCTGTCTCTGTCCCTCTGTCTGAAATGCTTGGTTTTGGCCTCAGCATCTCCTTTTAAACTTGAACGTAAATGACAACTGTTATGATTGGCTAACTCGAATGCCGCCCCTCGAATACAGCCATATTTGAAACTCAATCGGAAGAGAATAAACAAGCTTCGCAACATTAAAAAACTAAATTTCAGGGTTTACACAACGCACACCCAACACATTGCATCCAAATTTATCAGACTTTTCACTAAAGCACCACAGCATCATAAACTATACATTTCAAACAGTCATGACATGTGAAACATTCATGAATGGAATTGGTTACTTACAGTTTTATGTTTGGATCCATGTTTTTAACAGCCCCATCTTTCAAAAAGTTCCATTGCAAATCACATTATGACTCATTCACAAACAATCATTGCTGATATGAGCTAAAAGCACATATAATACATGCTTTAAGACAAACACACATACAATCCATGCCTAAATGTGCTGAACACACATAATACAATCCGCAGTGAAACATGACTCGTACACTCGCGCGCACACACACACACACACACACACACACACAATCCAATGCACAGTGACTCAGAGGCCAAAGCAGAGACGCTGGTGTTCACAGGCGCAACATCTCACATCTGTCATCGTCTGTTTACTGTGGATGAGACCTGATTCTCCCAGCCAGTGGCAGTGACGTGAACTATGCCTCGCAAAAAAAGAGATCTCAGAAGATCTATGATCAAAAATTGTTGTTTTGCTGGAAAGGGTTACAAAGTTATCTCAAAGAGAGCTTAAATATTCATCTGTTTACAGTTATACAAATCTCTATAAATGGAGATGATTTAGTTCTGTGTCTACTCTCTCTAGAAGTGGCCGTCCAGCCAAGATGACTCAAAAAGCACACCGCAGAATGCTCAATGAGGTAAAAAAGAACCCTAGAGTGACAGCTAAAGACTTTAAGGAATCATTGGAACTGGTTAACCCCTATGTTTATGAGTCTACTATATGGAACACAAAAAAAGACATGGTATCCATGGCAGGGTACCTCGAAGGAAGCCCCTGCATTCCAACAAAAACATTGCTCCGCGCCTGAACACGCAGCACTATGTATGGCGTAAAAATTTAACCACATACCAACATGAAAACATCATCCCAACTAGGACTGGGCGATAAAATGTTATCGGTATTTATCGATGGTACACCTTTATTGATAACGGTATAAAAAATGTTCGATATAGCGCTTGATAGTTTCACTTAAATGCATTAAAATGTAAATAGACAAGAAGTTTGGTTGCATTAACAACCCTCTAGCGTGCACCACCCCTGGATCATAAACAGCCTATCATATGGCTTGATAAAGGAGCGTGCTACGAGTGACAAGCAAACAGCCAATAACAAGTTGCATTGCATGTGGGGTTCACCAACGGTAAAGTACAGTGAAGGGAGCACCATGATTTGGGGATGCTTTGCTGCTTAGGGGCCTGGAACTCTTGCCATCATCGAGGGAAAATGAATTCCCAAGTGTATCGAGATATCCTACAGGACAATCCCAGGTTGGCTGTGCGCTAGCTGAAGCTCAGTAGAAGTTGGGTGATGCAGCTGGACAATGACTCTAAATATCAAAGTAAATCCACTACAGAATGGCTTAAAAAAAAAGAAAATCCAGCTTTTGGAGTGGCCCAGTCAGAGCCCAGACCTTAACCCATTAGAGATGCTGTGGAATGACCTTGTTTGTGTGTTGCTAGCTTAAGCACTTTGTGTTTGTCTGTACTTGTGACTTTGATTAAGATGAGATCTCATTTTATAACCAATTAATGAATACAAATATAGCTAATTCATTGCCACTGTATCTCCTAATCAGCTTATTTCATGACTGTGAGTCTGTTAGCTTGTTGTGTGTATAACTTTGCCTAACTGCTTGCGATTTTAGTGACTTGTATTTCATCTGATCATCTAGATGTATAACATATCGAAAATTACAAATAAAATTTAAATCGATATCGAAAATATACATATTATTTCCTAGAAATATCGATATTGTTTTATTTTCCAGCCCTATGCTAATGTATTTATCTTTGTGATGTCACAAAAATATTCCAAACAAGCTGTTTTTGCAGCTTAGTTTAAATAAATGCTCTTTTTGTACTGAGGAGAAAGTTTTGAGTTCTGAACATTTTTATAGTACAATTAATTCATGCATGTCAAAAGATCAAGGACAATTTTATCCCTTATGTTATGACCACTTTAGGATTGGCTGCGTAAGAGGTTTGTATGACTGTGCACATTTGTAATGTTTAACCTCTGAATGTTTAAATGAAAACAAGAAACATAATGTGTGTGTGTGTGTGTGTGTGTGTGTTAGACGGTAGGGGAATCATGAGAAGTTATTCTTTCCGCAACTGCTGCTGTCCAAATGTCCGTCATGATGCTATTTTTATTCTCTCTTTCTTTCTCTCACACATATATATATATATATATATATATATATACACACAGACATAAATTACTGTACTGCCTCAAATTGATCAGAATAATTTCCCTGTTATTTTTATAATTATAAGTGGAATAGAGCTCCATACGAGTTGATCGGTGTAATCATACACATTATTGCTGTTGTTGTTATGGTAAAGATTGTATTTATACTCTCTGAAGCATTCCATTCTCCCCTAATTTCCATGCTTTTGCATTCATTTAGAGCTTCAGTCTATCTCAGAGCAGCAGTGTTTGTGTTTAAGACTTGACCTAGATACAGTTTTATTTTGTTGGTTATGATGACGTTGGCATTAGTTTTGGCATTAGTTTTAGGGTTAAGCTCTCACCTGCTAGCCATGCATCAGTAAATGCGAACACCTGCACCTTCCTTGGGTCTAGATGTAAATCCTCAAGTATAAAGTTTGTGGTTCACACTTGAGGGGAGCTTTGTGACTTCACATTATCCAGTGGTATACCGTACCATACCCATACAGGATAAGCCAAAATGATGGCTATATTAGATAAGCAAAACCCTGATGATGGACCCACAGGACGGAAAAATCTCAATTGTTTTTTCTGAGGCAGTAGATTAAATGAACAAATGGAGACTCAGTAATCTCACATTTGTCTCAAGAGTTTCAGAAGTGATGTCAACAATGTCTCAAACTGTGCTCAGATTTGACAAGATACTAAAGTTTGCAATTAAAACTCAAATATTTCAATATAAATCCAAAACTTTTCTTATCAAATTCTTCCAATATCATAATATCTGAGCTATGCTATTCACATTAATGTCATAGCTCTATACTCTTATTATGTCAACAATTGTCTCATTTGTATTTAATTCAATCTCTTAGTGTGCTCTATAGGGCCCTATAAAATCTGTTTTCTTTTTCTACAAATTCTGTGTTTTATGTTTTCTTTTTTCTGAATGTCATGTTTAATTTAATGTATTATCAAAAGGGTGTCTAATCAAATGAAATCATTAAACTTGTATACAGATTAGTGCTGCACGATTAATCATATCGCAATCGCGATGTCAGCCTGTTCGATTATATGATGGCAAATGCTGCGATTTTGTTAAATAAATAAATGCATGTGTGGACGTGACAGCCCATTCTTTCTGAGAGCTGTTTGCCCATTTTCTACACCACTAATAAAAAGATGACCAGTCAGTCTCAGTTTAGGGAGTGGCACGTGTGCTCATGTGAGTTTCCGGTGTTCAGCGTGGAAATCAGGTGAAGATGGATGCCGAGCAGACCGACACTGAACTGGTGGTCAGAAAAAAAAACACAATCACAGCTTGGCGATATGTCTTTATTTCATCAATAATTAAAGTTATATAATATGGGAGCGTGACATGTAAATAAGCACAAACTCCAAATCTGTCATTCTCTGTGCGGTCAGAGCTCAACCAGTCACGGAAGAGACTCCATCTGAGCGGGAGTCAAGAACGGGAGAGATTTAAAGTTCCGCCGGCTGATGCGCACTCTAACACGGAGACGCTCGTCTCTCACCCCCGCTGTCTGCAGCTCGAGTGTCTGATAGAAACAGATCACAGCTTTTCGATATATCTTTATTTTAAACTTAATTAAAGTTCATATGATACGGGAGCGTGACATGTAAATAAACACAAACTCCAAAACTGTCATTCTTGGTACGGTCAGAGCTGCTTCAACCAGTCGCGGTAGAGAGTTCATCTGAGCTGAGTCGAGAACGGGACAGATTTAAAGTTCCGCCGGCTGATGCGTGCACTAACACGGAGACGCTCGTCTCTCACACCCACTGTTATCATCATGAGTTCATCACGATAAGATCAATCTTATGTGAAAACTAACACTAAAATTACAACAACAATAAAATGTCAAATCAAATCAACTCACTTTATTGTCACACTACTGTGTACACGAGTGCAACAGCAGGTGAAATTCTTGTGTGCAGTTCTGAGCAACACTGAGCAATGACAGTGACAAGACATAAACCACTTTACAATAACAACATATTTACACAACACAATTTACATAACAAATGTACACATACCTACACAACAATTTACATATCAAAATGTACACAATACACACAATGTAGAATACACATACACTAGATAAGGGTATAAATATATATATATACACTAACTGAATTGGGAGCGAGAATATATTGACAGAATGAGGATTAATAAAGTGCAGTGCTGATTGTAGATCGTGAGAGATCATGTGTTCAAAAGTCTTATTGCTTGTGGGAAGAAGCTGTCATGTAGTCGGGTGGTGCGGGTCCTGATGCTGCGATACCGCCTGCCTGATGGAAGCAGTGAGAGCAGCCCATGACTCGGGTGGCTGGAGTCTTTGATAATCCTCCGAGCTTTCTTCACACACCGTCTGTTATATATATCCTGGAGGGAGGGAAGCTCACCTCCGATGATGTTTCTGGCCGTTCGCACTACCCTTTGCAGGTCTTTGCGGTTGTGGGCGGTGCTATTGCCGTACCAGGCGGTGATGCAGCCAGTCAGGATGCTCTCTACAGTGCTGGTGTAGAACCGTGTGAGGATGTGTTGGTTCATTCCAAACTTCCTCAGCCGTCTCAGGAAGAAGAGGCGCTGGTGAGCCTTCTTCACAACGGCCTCAGTGTGGACGGACCATGTGAGTTCCTCAGTAATGTGGACACCGAGGAACTTGAAGCTGCTGACTCTCTCCACCAGTGCTCCATTAATGGTGTTGGGGCTGTGTTCTCTGTCTTTCTTCCTGAAGTCCACCACAAGCTCCTTGGTTTTACTGACGTTGAGGGAGAGGTTGTGCTCCTGACACCAGCGTGTCAGAGTGTGCACCTCCTCTCTGTAGGCTGTTTCATCATTGTCAGTGATCAGACCTACAACCGTCGTATCGTCAGCAAACTTAATGATGGCATTGGAGCTATGTGTCGCCACACAGTCATGTGTGTAAAGGGAATACAGGAGTGGGCTGAGAACACAGCCCTGCGGGGCTCCAGTGTTGAGGGTCAGTGATGAGGAGATGTTGCTGCCCATTCTAACCACCTGACGTCTGCCTGACAGGAAATCCAGGATCCAGCTGCACAGCGAGCTGTTTAAGCCCAGAGCCCGGAGTTTCACATCAAGCTTTTGGAGGGCACTATGGTGTTAAATGCTGAGCTGTAGTCTACAAACAGCATTCTCACATACGTGTTCCTTTTTTCCAGATGGGAGAGAGCAGTGTGTATTGTAGATGCAATAGCATCATCAGTGGAGCGGTTGTTACGGTAGGCAAACTGCAATGGATCCAAAGAGGTGGGCAGAACAGAGCAGATGTGATCTCTGATCAACCTCTCAAAGCATTTGCTGATGATGGGGGTGAGGGCAACAGGACGCCAGTCATTTAAGCAAGTGATTTTTGATTGCTTCGGTACAGGCACAATGGTTGATGTTTTGAAGCATGTGGGGACTACAGACAGGGATAGGGACAGGTTGAAAATGTCCGTAAAAACACCAGCCAGTTGGTTCGCGCATGCTCTGATGACGCGTCCCGGAATGCCGTCTGGACCCGCGGCTTTGCGAATGTTCACCCGTCGAAAGGATCGCGTTACATCCGCAACAGAGACGGAGAGTGAACCATCATCTGTAGTATCAGCCGCGAGTGCTCTCTCCGCGAGGGCGGTGTTGTTGTTGTCCTCGAAACGAGCATAAAGTATTAAGCTCGTCCGGGAGAGAGGCAACGGTGTTCATGGCGGAGTTTTTATTCCGTTTATAGTCCGTGATGGTGTTAATTCCCTGCCACATACTTCTGGAGTCAGTGGTGTTGAACTGTCCTTCAATTTTGTGCCTGTACTGGCGTTTGGCTGTACTGATGGAGTTACGGAGGGCATAACTGGCTTGTTTACGCTCCTCCGCGTTCCCGGAATTAAAAGCGGTGGTCCGCGCAGTAAGTGCCGCGCGAACATCGCCGTTAACCCATGGTTTCTGGTTGGGGTAGATCCGTATAGTTTTTGTCGGAACAACGTCCTCTACGCACTTCCTGATGAAACACGTTACGCTATCAGCGTAAACCTCGATGTCGTCATCGGAGGCAGACTGGAACATCTCCCAGTCCGCGTGATCAAAACAGTCCTGTAGCGCAGAGTCTGATTGGTCTGACCAGCACTGGATCATTCTGAGGGCGGGTGCTTCCCGTTTCAGTTTCTGCCTGTAAGCGGGCAGAAGCAGAACGGAGGAGTGGTCGGATTTGCCAAATGGTGGGCGGGGGAGGGATTTGTAGCCATCCCGGAAAGGAGAATAGCAATGATCCAAAACCCGGTCCCCTCGTGTGTTGAAGTTGATGTGTTGGTGGTATTTTGGTGCTATTGTTTTAAAGTTGGCTTTGTTGAAGTCCCCGGCAACAATGACAAATGTGACAAAATGACATTTTTCAAAATGACATTCATCAAAAAAATGACATTCATCAAAATGACAATGACAAAAATGTGTGTGTGTATGTATGTGTGTGTGTGTGTGTGTGTGTGTGTGTGTGTGTTCATCTCTATGAGAAGTTCTGAACCTTTTTTTTTTTTTTAAATTGTAATTGTACTTGGTTAACATTATTAATGTCCTGACTATACATTGAGATCAGTTGAATGCCACTTTGGTGAATAAAAGTAAAATTTTCTTTCCATAAGGACAAAATCTGTACTTTATTCCAAACTTTTGGCCACCAGTGTAAATATATTATATTTAATTTGATTAAAGCTGTATGTGTCAATTTGATTTTACAACATTTAATTCAAACATTTAACATGAAATCCAGAAAAATTCTAATGGAAAATGCATAATTTGTATCTGTGCTTTTAATCAAGTCATTTTCTGTGTAATTTCATAAAAATTCTGAGGCTTTTTATTTGTTTATTATAATATCGATTTAGTATCAATAAAGAGGTACCAGGGATGGTATCGTACTGAAGTCAAAATTTTGGTATCGGAGCAAACCTAGAAAAAACATCTAAGACTTAATTGAGAGCTCCATTTAATTCTACTGAGAAATGAATGAGCAACCTCTGAGCAAAATATTTGTGTACTTCCAAAGCCTGGATTCATGCTTTTTTTAGTCAAATCGTAACCCACTACAATTTTAATTGCTACAGAAATCAACATTTGTCAGATGTAATGGCTTTCTGATATTTTATTTGCCCAGTAGTGGTGATCACATCGCAAGTTAAGCTCATCTTCCAGTCCAATCATGCACCTCTTCTCTGAGCTTTGACATAGGGCTGGGTAAAAAAATATAGATTTTCTAATGCGTCATGATCTTCGTTTGAAAAATCTCGACATCGATTCTTAAAACCCAAGAGCGATCTTTCACTTTATATGGCAACCCTCTATAATCCAAGAATATCACTCGCATGTGCAACCAAATCTCATGACTAGCCACTGGCTAGTCAATGTTCAGATTTCACTCACCAGTGATTGAGTAGTATAGTGGAGAAGTTATTAGCTGCATGTTGAAAGCAAAAGTATGCTTTAACTCGTTCTGTGTCCAAAGACGAGATCCACGGATCCATATGTCATTAAATAATGTATCTTTTATTATCCTTTATTTATAACAACTTCAGTCAGTTGTTGATTAAAAACAACACACACAAAAAAATGCACTAAAGAAATGACGCATGTCTTCTCTCATTATATGTGCTTACCGGCTGATGCCAATAGTCTTAAAGAGACAGTACTGATTAAGCACTTGTTCTGCATATCAATGTAAATACTTGTAAATAGTACAGATTATGCAAGTAAACAATACAAATTTTACAAAAATATATCTGCAAAAAATAAATGCAATTTCTAAACATAAATTTATTTAATAGACTGAATTTGAAATAAAAAAATCTAAAGCTAATATGTTACCAATTTGATGAAAAACTAATGATAAAATATAATTAGTAAAACTAATATTTTCGAATTGTACCTAGAATGGTTGCCTAAAAGGTTTCTTTATAATTAAGAGCAATAGGTGAGAGAGAATTTATTTAGTAACAGAAATGTACCCATATGAAACAATATCGAATCAAGATCGTAATCGAGTCGAATGATTAACTTGTGAATCGAATCAAATCTGGAAATATGTATCAATAACCAGCCCTACTTTGACATATGCCCATTTTTCACAACGGTGTTGTGAAGAGAGCTTTACCGTCAGATCCTCTGAGCTCTGTTTAACAAGGTTAAACTCAGACCTCATCTCTCAGATCTGGCTGATTTCACACAGCGTTCTCTGTGAACTGAAAATGTAAATCCCAGGAGGTCCTCTGTTTCTGAGAAGCCTTGCATCAACAATCCTCCCACGCTCATTCACTCTGATCACATGCCATAATGTGCCAATTCTAATGATCCGATTGTCCAAGCCCAACTAAACCATTTTGATGATATCTGTGTGTTTTCTAAATACAGTTACAGCCAGATGTTTGTCTGTTTGCTCTGACATGCAGCCGTGTCTAATAAAGTGGCCACTGAGAGTATGTTAGCTTGTGTTTTCGTGTGCATGTGTATGCATTAATGTGTGTAAAGTGTGTTTCTTATATGGTATTTGACAATCTATGTGTGCTTTGCATGGGTTCCAGTGCATATGTTACCCAGTCTTTGAATGTGCTTTTATATTATGTAAAACTCAGTGCAGATTAACCCATTGACTTTGTGGAGTGACGTTTAATGGTTTTCCCCTCCTGCTCTCTGTGCAATCAAACTACCTCTTTTTGTTGAATAATTTAAAAGAATTTGTTCGATTTAATAAGTATCTTTATTTAGAGAATTTATCTCATCACATTAAAGCTTGTTTCTCTTCCTCTGTTGCTCATAAAATGGGGGTCTCATGAGAAAAGGTGCTTCTTGTCTTCATTTCCTAAAGATCTCTAGGGGGGCCACCACACCTATGTTGTCATGGATACCATTATTAATTTGGGATGCTGCATGTTTAGACTTGTTTGTTTACTAGATTGATGACAACACAAACTCAGTAGTGAATCATATATGCTGATGGATTTTTTTGATGGATTCTGTTGTACTCACCAGACTTTTGACGACATGTAAACATAATGCAACTGAAAAAAATGTAAGCAAATGGAGAAGGGGGCATCTTCACATATATAAAGTATTCATATACAGTTGAAGTCAGAAGTTTACAAACATTTAGGTTGAAGTCATTAAAACAAATTTTTTAACCACTCCACAGAGTTAATATTAGCAAACTATAGTTCCCCGTCTGTCGCTCACTTCGACGTTGTGTCGAAGAAGCGACACTAGTGTTCTCTCTTGAGCACCGAATATGCCTCTGATCTATGAAAAAATGGCAATGAGAAGTTTCAGACAGTATTTGCATACCCCGCCCCCGGACATACGGGTATAAAAGTCACACACCTGTTCCTGTTCCTCTGACGTTCTCTGCTGTTGGATCTACGGCGCACTACAGCGGCTTTCTCCTTCCTTCCACAGCAGTGCAGTTTTCCCCTTGGCGCTTCGACAGTGCAAGAGCATATTAAAAGAGTGATATTTCTTTTAAAAGAGCAATACACAGCGGCGTTGAACGTCCTTTTCAGGACGTGTCTTTATAAAGATGCCATTCCGCCCCTGTGTAGTTTCTGGATGCGGTTGATTTCTCCCCACCTCTGGCGGTCATAAAAGCTGCCTCGCGTGCCTGGGCTGCGATCACACGCAGGCAGCTTTTTATGAATGGTTCATGTTCTCAGTGCGAGAACATAGCCATGGCCACATTGCGGTTGCGGCTTTCTTTTGTCATGAGAGAGAGCCACTTCAGCCACCCCCGCGCCTCGCCTCCTTCCTACGGGATTGGGGCAGGCGCGGCGGGCGATGAAGGCGATTTGGGAATAATGACGAGTTCCGTTTCGCCGGGTAAACCCCTTTGAACCACCTGCCTCCCCGGCACGCTTGCTTGCTTCTATCCGAGTTCGGGATGAGTGATTTCTCTCCAGTGGTTCATGTTCTCAGTGCGAGAACATGGCCAGGCTTTCTTTTGTCATGAGAGAAAGCCACAGTTATTTTTGTGTGGCCACAAAAAACATCCTTTCTGAGAATTGATAGACAATCAATACTGAGTGTTCACTGGACGAACAGATAAATTGATTGTAATGTTAATTCAGATACCTCAAGTTGATTCTGTTAACCGATCCAAATGTTCATAATTAATTATAATGAGTTATGATTAATTATTCATGTTTCCCTTTTAATGATATGTTTACTGTGGTATATTTTGATAAATAATCTAAAAGATTTTGCTTCAAAGCTATACCTATATGTGTAAAATTATTGTCAAGACATGAGCATAATATTACTCCAATAAGAGAATCAATCATACTTCTCTTATTAAATCTAATAACCTAGTGAGCTGAACAATTTTAATGGTGGAGAATTTATTTAGACAAATAATCTAGTTATTTGTCATTTATCTAAATTATAACGGTTGTCAAACGCAACTGCTTTTAATCTTACAAAGGATCTTACTTTTTGGAGAAATGTCCTCTGGTCTAATGAAACAAAATTGGAACTGTTTGGCCATAATGACCATCATTATATTTGGAGGGAAAAGGGTGAGGCTTGCAAGGTGAAGAACACCATCCCAACCGTGCAGCATGGGGTTGGCAGCATCATGTTGTAGGGCAGCTTTGCTGCAGGATGGACTGGTGCACTTCACAAAATAGATGGCATCACATGGAAGGAAAATTATGTGGATATATTGAAGCAGCATCTCAAGACATCCACCAGGAAGTTAAATGGATCTTCCAAATGGACAATAACCCAAAGCATAACTCCAAAGTTGTGGCAAAATGACTTAAGGACAACAAAGTCAAGGTATTTGAGTGGCCATCACAAAGCTCTGACCTCAATCCGATAGAAAATTTGTGGGCAGAATTGAAAATGCGTGTGCGAGCAAGGAGGCCTACAAACCTGACACAGTTACAGCAGTTCTGTCTGGAGGAATGGGCCAAAATTCCAGCAACTTGTTGTGAGAAGCTTGTGGAAGAATACTTAAAACATTTGACCCAAGTTAAACAATTTAAAGGAATGCTACCAAATACTAAAAAAGTGTATGTAAACTTCTGACCCTCTGGGAATGTGATGGAAACTGACCTAAGACAGGGAATGTTTTCTATGATTAAATGTCAGGAATTGCGAAAATGGCAGTGTGGCACGGTGGAGGGTGGGACCGGCGCGTGATTACGCACGCCCGGTCCCGTATTAGGCTAATTACGCCGTCGGCCCCGCCCTCCACCGTGCCACAGCCAGACAAGCTGATTTTAGTATTTACTCCGAAGGTGCCAAAAATAAAAGACATCCAGTGAGCGGCAGTTCTGCAGATGGAAATGCCTTGTTGATGAGAGAGGTCAACAGATAATGACCAGACTGGTTCATACTGACAAAGTCTATGGTAACTCCGATAACCACTCTTTAGAAGAATAGCATCTCAGAATGCAATTCTGAGATGCAGGTTGGCGCAGTTTTAGTGGCATGAGGGGGACCTACACAATCTTAGGCAGGTGATTTTAATGTTGTGGCTGATCGGTGTATGTGACTCCATGCGATTTTAGTTAGCAAGATTGTACATTTAATTTCATTTAAATTGCATTTATAGTAATGATTAGGCTTGGGATCGATAATCGGAAGATTTCCCCAAAGATTTTATATATATTTCGGGATATATCTGCTGCCTCCAAATGCTATTAAGTCAGACTGTTAAACAGAGGCCAACTGAGAGAACTGGAAAGCATGAAAAATATTTCGCGAAAATAACGTGCCAATCAGTAATCGACAAATCGATATTTTATGACATACTTAATGATACAAGATGTTGTCACAGTTTAAAAATGTCACACATTTTCTGCTAAAAAAAATCACAAGGTTGGAACATAATATTGAAAATAGAATTCCACATATAACATTCATCTTCAACCGCTTATCCTGTACAGGGTCACGGGGGGCTGGAGCCTATCCCAGCTAACATTGGGCGAAAGGCGGGGTACACCCTGGACAGGTCGCCAGTCCATCGCAGGGCCACACATATACAGACACACACTCATACTCACATCCACACCTAGGGCAATTTTTTTTGGAGACACCAATTAACCTAGCCTGCATGTCTTTGGATGGTGGGAGGAAGCCGGAGCACCCGGAGAGAACCCACGCAGACACGGGGAGAACATGCAAACTCCACACAGAAAGGCCGGGGCAACCGGGGTTTGAACCCATGACCTTCTTGCTGTGAGGCGACAGTGCTAACCACTGCACCACC
Source organism: Moxostoma hubbsi (assembly GCA_032164185.1). Lineage (NCBI taxonomy): Eukaryota > Metazoa > Chordata > Actinopteri > Cypriniformes > Catostomidae > Moxostoma > Moxostoma hubbsi. The sequence goes on along the minus strand of JAVLUX010000009.1, from coordinate 39,807,351 downwards.
GTGCCGCCCCTCCACATATAACAATAATTTAATAATTGTATCATAAAAATAATAATTGAAGTGCTACTATATCAAAAGTACCATTTAAAATTGTTTAGGTTTTGTAAAAAAAAACCCTGCTTTGATGCTGCAAGAGCCTATTTGTCAAATTCTCCAATATTTACAATGTTTGCTGAAGTTAACCCTTCTGTTATGTTTAAAAACTAATGACATCTCTGATGTTCGGGTCAAAAATGACCCGTATTGAGCTCAATAGATTTTCAGTAAATTTACAGCACACTTATCTATAAATTATTAACTTAAAAATGGGCATAGGCTTTTTCTGGCATACTTCAATTTACTGATGCAGCAGTGGATATTTAGTTTAACATGATTGTGTATTTTCAGGTGACATCACACAGAAGGGCTATGAGAAGAAGAGATCCAAACTTTTAAAAGCTTACCTACCTCACACACCAGGTAACACACACACTTCTCACTCCATGCTTAACAGGTCACACAGATGCTGGACAAAAAAAGTGTTTATTGGATTTTGGCTGCATCTGTCCCTGTTTGTTTGTTGTAGGGGCGGAGTGTCGTGTCCCGGTCACACCATCTTCATCGTCATCATCATCATCTCGTTACCAGCGTCGACGGTCCACAGGCACAAGGGATGAGCGTTACCGCTCAGGTGAGATAAAGACACACATATTTAACAAACAATATGGTTCCCAGGATTCAGGAGTCATAATAAACTGACCAGCAGCAATAGCTCATATTTAAATGACCACCTTAAAGGTTCACTCTTTACTAATTAAAAACGTTTAACTCCTAAAGAAATTAATTGTAATTTTACTGAACGAACAAGAAAAATGTACCATATATCATTAAAAACGGCAAACCTCCAGGGAATCACTAGTTGTAAAAACAAAGAAACCCCAAACAAGAGCAGAGTCTACAAACAAAAAGGGAAAGCGACGAAGTCCGTAATAAAACCAGAATCATAAAATCAGCTTGGCTTTTCAGTGGTGGCGACAACTCCAAATCTGAAAGGATTTAAAAGCGACCCAGAGATGGTCTTTTCGTACTCAACAGGTAAGATAATTTATTGATATGGTTTATATATAGTTGTGTAATCACACACACACACACACAAGAAATAAAATAATTATACTGTAATCGGTGCAGAACATTTCACTTGCTAGTACCTGTGTGTATTTTTCTCTATAACGGCAATAAATTATATATAGATAAATCCTTTAGTCATTGGCTTGCCAAGGACATGTGAGTCTTGAAATGATGTTAACCACTAGTTGGTACTAATGGCAATCTATAAATTAGTTACTACTGTGGTCTGTTTGGCAAGAATATCCTGCAGTTATAAAAACTTTATCAGACTAGCAATCATTATGTCTAATGTTAATGAATGTTGCCTAACTTATGTAACATAATTTATTTAAAAACATCAATGTTTCCAATAAGTCAAAACAACAGCATAAGATCGCTCTGATAAGATGTCCTGTATCCATGTGTTCACCGGTGCCTTGAACCAGATTCATCCGCACAGAGGAGCAGAGCCGAAGTACAACTTGTGTCAATAGCAAAACAATGTTCTTCCGCAAGATGCATGCATTTATTTTTTAACAGCTAGAGGGCCAATAGTTACATATTGTAGATTTAATATATAAGTGTAGATTTTCAGAATGATGTAATTCATAAACAGCATTGCAGAATGTGTGATTGGGTTTTGATTTAATCTGTGCTGAATGTAGAAACAGTATGTCTTGCATGGATAAACAATTGTTGAATAAATAATCTTTCTAAATAAATCTCCAGATGTGCAAGTCTAATACTGTTAAACTTTATTCCTTGCACACATATAAACATAAGAAGGTTTTAGCATTGTGCACTCTGACTGTAAACTCTCTCTTTCACTCTATTTGAATTTCAATGTACTCTATTGACATGATTGTTGCATACAAAATGGGCCCTTTTCACAGATTCACATTTCTGTAATTATTTAGCAGCGTTAAGAACCAAACATTACGCATTACGTCGTTGCATTGTGAAATGTGTCAGCGCTCAATTCAAAACACAACGCAAGTACGCACTTTATTCTCATGGCGGACCCGGGCAGCAATTTGAGTTAAATCTTTTCGAAAAATATATACAACTTTTTGTCCGCAGTCCATTCAAACGAACTTGTTTTTTCTCCGTGTCTCTCCCCAGTCCTCAACTATAGACTCATCTACCACATCCGGGCAGCTGACTTACTGCCTAATCAGTTAATGGCATAACTGACAGCTGTTTTGAACATATGGAACTCTTAAGGAAACTGGTCTCCGAACAATTTGAAAAGAAACTTAATTTCATCCTGCCTCCGTATATAGCCTCTGAAGGCAGAAATGTCCTTGATTTGGATGCAGCACCATTTCCGTGGTCATGCTTAAAAAATCTATTGCCCTCTTGTGGTCTGAGGTTTGTAACCGCAAGAGCGCACGTAATGTATGTACAACGGGACCACGCGTTGGCCAAGCGCTTGCGTCTGCGTTTGCAAGTATGTTTCGGCCTTAAATCTAGCTTTTTTATAGTAAAAATTCATTACATTATTCTTTTGTGTTGTACTAATCCGACATTAATGTAATTTTGTTTTATTATTATTTAATAACATTTCATTTTATAAGGTGCCAATGGTGGTAATAATATATAACATGCAATAAAATACACATTTTACAAGACATTATTTAATATTAAGAATACCGTTTTCTGGGGGTGTGCATCTATGTCTCTCGTATTTCTCTAAACATTTATCTCTTATGTTTCTCTCTCAGACGTACACTCAGAAGCTGTGCAGGCTGCTCTGGAGAGACACAGCGAGAGAAAGATTGCTGTGTTGTTGCCATCGAAGCGACGGTCTCTTATCGGTCAAACCTCCATGGACACGTACACGCCTCCAGGTGTGAGGCCGTTTGTGAGAGAGTGAGTGTGTAAGTGTGGATGTGTGTGTGTGTGACTGCTGTCTCTCCCTGTCTCTGCAGACTCGTCTTCTGGCTCTGACGCAGAGGGGTCTCTGGGGAGGGTGGGGGGTGTCAGCATGGACTCCTGGATCAGCAGAGCTCTCCATGGCTCACCTTCAACTTCATCGTCATCATCTTCACACAGCAACAGCTCTGCCAATGCAGCCCGACTCGCAGAGACCAACATGCACTCATACGGCAGTAAGTATGCGTGAAAATACACAAACTCCTATGATAGTAAATACAGTTAACTCAAATACAGAGAACTGTGTATCATGTTATAAATCGGTCTTTTAGGCCACATTTATACTGTCAACTAAGTCTGAGAAACCATACTGTTGCTATGCATGTAAACACACATGAATTCAGATTGTTTTCAAATCCGATTTGGGCCTCTTTCAAACTTTTTCAAATTATTTTCAGCTAATCAGCTCCACACAATCAACTCACTTCAGCCAATTTAGTCTCACACTCAATTAATTCCCTTTAGCCAATCGGATCCTTACAATCAAGCCACCTTCAACACTGCACATACTAACACATGTTGTTTACTTGCAATTACACTGTTAAAGCTGAAGTATGTAACTTTTTAGTGTTAAACTACTTTCTTCAATCCCAGCCTAATATGCAGAGACATCTATAATACATTTTCTCGTAAACTGTAAACACTGTGTCTCTATGGTGCTATAAAAATGTCTGTGTTTTCAGCAACCTGCTTAATCTCAAAGAATACTTCGGTACAGGACGCATGGCTCAAATCTCGTCATCAGCAGAGTGTTGTAGCACTGAACACATGCAGCATGATTTTTCTAACTGCACGGCTTTGAACGCTCAGAATACACATGCGCCTGGAATTATTTGCACTAATTAATGGGTTCACAAGGTGGCAACACTCACATTTGAGCTGATGCTGTCACGAAGAAACAATAGAAGAAAATGTTATTGCTGGTACACAACAGGAGACGTAGGTGAGAGCAAAAACAGTGGGTGTGAACATCAATAGCGCGTGTGTGTGGAAGTGCAGTTGTATAACTCCTGTCTGAAGGACTATAAAGAAAATCAACAAAATCTAAATCTAAACTCTTGAAGAGAAATAGTCTGGTGTCTCATAGCAGTCATATTGCACATGTGCCAATAGCCTGTGTATGCACACAGTTATGTGAAGTATACTTTGACAGGTTCACGTTCGATTGTATGCAGATGATGATTCTTTGTGTCAAAATTAAAGTATACTTTGGGCTTTAGACCCGCCCGGGTTAAGGCTCCCCAGGACCCTTGGCTAACTTATGAATATTAATTAGGCCACATGATCTAACACTCTGCACAGGTTAACCAACCTCATTATAAACTAAGGAATATTCATGAGCCACACCCCTAGTGGCAGACTACCAACATACAGTATTTGATCACAGAAGACTCGCTAGTGAAATGGTAAATGGTCTGCACTTATATAGTGCCTTTTTAACCTTAGTGGTGTTCAAAGCGCTTTACACTGCGTCTCATTCACCCATTCACACACACATATTCACACACCAATGATGGCAGAGCTGCCATTGGGAGCAACTTGGGGTTCGGTGTCTTGCCCAAGGTCACTTCGGCATGTGGAGTCGTGTGGGCCGGGAATCAAACCGCTAACCCTGCGATTAGTGGCCGACCCGCTCTACCACCTGAGCCACAGCCGCCCCTAATGAATGGGCGTTAATATGAATGTAACACAGACAGAAATAATTTAGACTGCGGAAAACATACAAAAATAGCCCACGCCAGTGAGGATAGGTAAATTTACCATGCAATCATGTATAAACTACTAAAACAGTCAAGCAGAGATCTATATAAAACCACCCCAACAACATTACTTAACCAATGGCATGAGTTAGTGGCAGGACTATCTGACTGTTTGAACAACTGTTGGTGGGGGGCGTTTTCAGAAAGCTGTTTTGAAAACAGTGTTTATTTTTGCACTAGTGTTGCAGAAATTACATACTTCAGCTTTAATATGACTGCAATGACTGCAATTGTTAATATTAATCTTCTGCTTTCCCTCTATCTTTCTACGCCAGTTGGTCCGATGTCTCACCTGTCTCTGAAAAGGCAGGGCTTAAGAGAAATTGGTGTGTCTGCTGAGAATGGTATTGTCATCAGGCATTCCAGTGACTATCAATCAGATCGGCCCTGGTCATCTCTCGATTCTGAGGGTCAGTAATAGGGCTGCTCAATTATGGCAAAAATCATAATCACGATTATTTTGGTCAATATTGAGATCACAATTATTGAAAACAACTTTGGAAACATCATGCATTTATTGAACTTTAAAAAAATAAAATAAATATATCTATTTTTTTTTTTTTAACAGTGGATTTCCCTGAACTTGAAATGTAAACTGCTCTGGGTAGGGGAGGAGGCTATTGTCATATGTTAATTATTTTATGTTACGTGTGGTAGTCAAATAAACGCAAGCCTCCATCGCCAACATTTACAGCAGGGGTGATCACACTTCTATGGAATAAGATATACTTTTTCATCATGTTATTACAGCAAGATATACCATATACAATAAAGGATAAACATAATCACAATACCACAATTTCAGTAGTTGATATTGAAATTTGACAATTCTCAATACCAGCTACAGTACCACAACAAATAATAACACTAACTAATATGTTAATTATGGAAGAATGGTTTCAAGTGCTTAAGTAATTATTCAATACTAGTAAACAGTCAGTAATAAAATAACAATAAAAACAGCAAAGAATAGAACTAGATAAGATAAGATAAGATACACACGTATCACAGTGAATGTTACACACGTATTCAGATTCAGTACGTCGCGAACCATCACATTATAATCTAGCTGCAGCAAACGCTTGCTAGTGATGAGCGTCCCCACGCCAGAGTGTGCATCAGCCGGGAGAAGATTCAGCTCTTCCCCGGTCAAATCACGCATAGACACATCGCTGACCGCACAGAGAAATGCCGGTTTCTGAGTTTATTTTCATAACCTGCTGTAAAGGATCTCCTGCACTCTTAGGTAGAGGAATCGGAGGACAGGGAAATTCAAACTCAAAAACTGTAAATTTATTTGTATATTCAAACAACGCTCTTTTCAGCGGAACACAAACACAGCTCTGAAGCTCAGCTCTCTCTCCCCATCTCTTGCATGCTCCCTCCTTTTATTGCTCTCCTCAGTGCTTACTGCAAACAGAAACAGGTGTTGAATATTATTGTGCTCAGATGTGTACCCTTACCGCTTTCTCTCTCTCTCTCTCCAGACAAACGCTCGACCACGCCACCGCCGCCACACCCTCTTCCATATTATTTGAACTTTAATAAATTATGCTTTAAAGATATAACAGCAGGATGTTTCATTGCAAAACAGAATGCGGCACAATAATAGTTTTATCTCGATTATCTTTTTTAATTATCTGTAATTGAAAATAAAATTGTATTAATTGCCCAGCCCTAGTCAGTAATGCTTTTATAATGCCTAATGGTACTATACTGAATTGAGTTTTTTTGTGCCATGCAGACAGTCTGTCGGCCCCCCCTGACATCACCAGCTACACGCCAGACCCTGCACCCGTCTCTGTGCAACGCTCGCAGGTTTCCACGATAACCAAGCCTCCACCCAAATATGGCAATGCTGAGCTGATGGAGACAGGAGATGGTGAGTTTCGAAGCTCTGTGTTTAGTGTGTATAAAATCTTTATTCAGTGTTCATGGATTTTATTTTTATTTGAAATGACAAAAAATATGCCAATCAATTTCTTTAAGATCAAAAATTCTCAACATTGTGAGAAATTATATTTAAGTGCAATTGCATATACAGTATGTGTGTGTTCATATAGGTGTACCTGTCAGTAGCCGTGTCTCAGCAAAGATCCAGCAGCTAGTGAACACACTGAAGCGACCCAAGCGAAGGCCCCTGAGAGAATTCTTTGTCGAGGACTTTGAAGAGCTGCTGGATGGTATAAATGTTTTCCTCTCTCTCTCTGTGCCTTCATGTTTTATTTAGAATTGAATGTAAATTAGTGTAAATATAGATGTCAAACGGTGTTTAAATACCCTGCACCAGTTCACAGAAACACTTCTTTCACTTCCACAGTTAGTGACAGGTCAAAGGGCTTAAAACTCATTACTCTCAGATTAAACGCTCCACATCACATTCAGAAAAGGCTAATTTGATTCGGCTATTTTTGCTGAGATCCAGGTGAAGAGCTTAAAGGTATAGTTCACCCAGAATTTGTCTTTTTCTTTTCTCTGTATTTTCATACATTTCAAACTATATTCACACACAGCAAACTATATACTATATAAAAAAATTATGATTTTTTTAAAGGATATATGATGTATGTTTGTCCATACAATGCAAGTCCATGGGGTCCAACTGTTTCAAGCTCCAAATTTGACATAAAGGCAGCATAAAGGTAATCCAAACGATTTGAGTGGTTTAATCCATGTCTTCTGAAGCGATACGATCAGTTTTTGGTGATAAACTAACCAAAATGTAACTCCTTTTTCACTATAAGTTAGTCTTGACATCAGTATTCTCCCTGGCGCTTTCATGAGAGAAGCTCATTGGTGGCTCAGTGGTTAGCACTGTTGCCTCACACGGTTTCCATATGGTTTCCCCCAGAATTCCAAGTGAATTGGAGACTCTAAATTGACCCATTTGTGTGTAAGTGAGAGTCCCCCTTCCTTTTTGGGTGAACTATTCCTTTAAGCATCACATAATGTAAATCTTGATTCAGTTAAAATTGTCTAAAGCAATTTTTTACACTGCAAAGGTGGCACAGAAGCTGCATCTGAAGTGGCATTTAGGTTTATTTGCACAGACTGTTTAATGCTGCTCAGACAAGTTATGATATTAATGTTTGAAATATGAAACTATGAAATGAATGATAAAATGAAGTTATAAATTTAAATATCAATATACGCTCTGTCATGGCAACAACAACGTTTATGTCTGCTCTGATGCTGCAATTAATTTACACAGAACCAAAGCAGCACCAGAACTGCTTTAGATACTCCGGGCTGAGGTGGGCCAGAGCAGGTATAATTTAGTCTGGCTTTTATGCAGCATTGCATTTTTACACAGAATGTTAAGAAAGCACAGAGCAGACTTATCTCGGCTGTGTAAAGACACCTTTGAAGATTTAGAAAACAGGTCTATTTATAATATCAACATCATGACATCAATGCTTTGCCAACCTTATTTTTTATGTTTGCCTTGTGCAGTGCAGCAGCCTGATCCCTCTCTGCCGCACCCAGAGGGGGGGGAGTCAACTCTTCTACAAGGAGAGATGCTGGAAAGACTCAAAAACTGCCCCACCTCCCTGGAGGCAGCCCTTCTGCATTGGGGAGTCACTGCACCTAAAGCCCCCTGTCTGACCACCATGCACAGCAATGCCAAACAACCATACACTCTTACATATGGTACATACACACATATGTACATTAAAGTGACTGATAAACCTATTGTTTGGTTGTCAGTGCGTGTTTATACATATTTGTGTTTGTTTCTGTAGGTAAGTTCTGGTCCAAGAGTTTAAAGTTGGCATATAACCTTCTCCACAAACTGGGAACCAAACAAGAACCAATTATCCACCCCAGAGACAGAGTAAGAGAGAATTTAAATAATTGTGTTACATTATTCTAAAATGTATTGGCTACAAAATGAAATCAGATATGCACACTAAAACAGATTTATATTCAAGGACTGTTGAAGAATAAAGACTTTTTCTTTCATATCTAAGCATTGTGTGTCTGTGTGTGTTAGGTAGCGCTTGTGTACCCAAATAATGACCCAGCAGCTTTCATGGTGGCATTTTATGGCTGTCTTTTGGCTGAAGTTGTTCCTGTCCCAATTGAAGTGCCACTCACAAAGAAGGTAATACATAAATGATAAGAATGGTGCTTTGTGTGTCTCATTTTCCAATGTTATTGCATTATGTGAGCACTCCAAGGGTGCATCTCAGTCAGCTCCCTAGCTCCCTATAGTATGAAGCAGTATATCATGAACACGGATTCATGCACTGGCAAGGGTGTTGATCCACTGAGCATTGGGACACTTATGACTCAATCACTTGCGACATTATTACAAGGTTGCGCATTAAAAAACAGCTGGTATTAATCAACAATGTCACTGTATGAATGGCAATGCTGTGCATTTTCATTGCAGATATTCAAACGCACAGTTTGATAATGAATGATTCATGACATCCTGAAATGGATGACTTAGACTGAATTATAAGGAAAATCAGCCATTAAGTGCCCAACATAGATGGGAACTCCTTCAATACTGTTTAAAAAGCATCCCAGGGTGATACCTCAAGAAGTTGGTTGAGGAAATGTCAAGAGTTCATGTCTGCAAATTCTAGGCAAAGGGTGACTACTTTGAAGATGCTCAGTTTTGATTTATTTTGGACTATTTTAGTCACAACATAATTCCTTTTAATTTAGTTTCTGTTATTCCTTAATTTTGATCACTATTATTATAAAATGTGAAGAAAAAATAATAAAGAAGAACGAGTAAGTGACCCCAAACTTTTGAACGGCAGTGTATATTTTTAACTTCTTTTAACAACTCTAATATTTAAAAGATTGTTTCACTTTTATGGTCATTATGGATGCAGAACATTACAAACAATATCTCTTCTAAAAAGAAAATAAGGCTGAAAGGGCGCATTCACACCACAGCTCAGTGTGACCCAAATACATTTTCTGCTAAAGAGAACATAGTGAGAAACGATGGGTTGTGTCTAGAAGGGATCCCTCTCACGTCAAACTCGTGTTAATTTGAAGTACTTTTGATGACCAATTCAAGCTCTAAAATAAATATTTGACATCATTTTATATCTTCTGCTACGCTCGGTCATGAGATATTGTTGATCAGTGGAGAAGTACATCAATCAGCTCTGTTGATATGAGTCTTACTGGGTGGTCTATTTGTAATTAATTCATCCCTTGCATCAGAGGTTTCGGGTTCTAATCCGCTCCTATGCAAATTTCTATTTTAATAAACAAAGATTGTGTTTATTTGGAGTCCCACAGACACCCTAAACCTAACTCTAACTTTCCCTTACAAATATTAACAATGGTTTTACTACAGTAACTAAAGCATCACCATGGTAATTTATAGTAACCAAAAAAATTAAACGTCAATTGAGACGCACCCACAAATTGACCCATAACACGGACCGCACTCAGAGCAGATTCTGAAGAGCATGTGAAGTGCTGTGATGCACGCGCGGTCTGCGGACATTCGTGACAAACTCCCGCGAAAATGTAAGCTAGAATTTGATGGTAAACGTAATGCGATCCAGTCTCACTTTAAATTAACAATCGTGTTATGGCAAATTCTCTTGGTCAATGCAGGTTCATACAAGCAGGGTTAATGTCCTGACTGACATAGAGGTGGGGATGCCCACTTACTCTGTTTTTTTTTAAATACACACAATCTCTTCCTTGTGGGTTTAATCAGAGAGCCTTAAAATAACATGTGAAAATTAAGAATTTAGGACAGAATTATTTATAATATAATATAATAGCTATTCAGATTGGCTGAGTTCCAAAAACAATGTCAATGTAAAAACAGGGTATATGTAATGTAAAATAGACAGAGACTAAAACATTTTATTTTCATTTTTTCCCTCCCCTTTTCTCCCCAATTTGGAATGCCCATTTCCCAATGTGCTCTAAATCCTCACCTGACTCACTTCAATCAAGGTGGCGGAGGACAAATCTCTGTTGCCTCCGCGTCTGAGTCCGTCAATCCGCACATCTTATAATGTCGCTTGTTGAGCGCATTGCTGCGGAGACCTAGCGCGTACGGAGGCTTCACGCTATTCTCCGCGGCATCCACGCACAACTCGCCACATGCCCTACGAGAGTGAGAACCACATTATGGCGACCACGAGGAGGTTAACCCAACGTGACTCACCCACCCTAGCAACCGGGCCAATATGGTTGCTTAGGAAGCCTGACTGGAGTCACTCAGCACACCTTGGATTCAAACTTGTGACTCCAGGAGTGGTAGTCAGCGTCATTACTCGCTGAATTACCCAGGTCCCCCAAGACTAAAACATATTTGAAGTATTTGGAAATATTTTGATATATAAAAATATAATTTTTCATGTCATTCATACGTTTTTAAAGCTTTAAAGGAAATCAAATATACATATTTTAAAATATGATTTCAAGTTAAATATGAATAAACTACATTTTTATGAGCCACACATGTACCTTAATAAGTATAAATCGCAATTAATCGTAAAAGCCCTAAAACAGACAATTAATCATCATAATCACAATTATTTTTTGACTTAATCTTCAGCCAAATTTCTTAATTGTGACTGCCCTAGTCATTATTAAAGGAATAGTTCACAACATTTTTTGGGTAACAATTCCAGATTCATGCTGACACACCAATGAGACACTGAGAATGAACTTGCCTGACATTTGCCCTCTCTTTCCCTTCAAAGGATGCTGGGAGTCAACAGATTGGCTTCCTATTGGGCAGCTGTGGAGTTGCTGTGGCATTGACCAGTGATGCGTGTCATAAAGGACTTCCCAAAAGCACTAGTGGTGATGTCATGCAGTTTAAAGGTCAGAGATGTCACAATGTCACTTACATAAAAGTCTCAATAGTGGAAAACTGTTGAATATGAATTTAGCTGTTATATTTGTGTTTTATTTGTACTTACCAATGAGTATGTGTTTGTTTTCTGTATGGGGTCAGGCTGGCCAAAGTTGCTATGGGTGTTGACTGACTCCAAACATTTATCTAAACCACCAAGAGAGTGGTTCCCTCTCATTAAAGATGCCAACAATGACACTGCATATATAGAGGTAATAGAGTGTGTAATTGTGTGTGTGTGTGTCAGATTTTTTATTTTTTTATTTCTATGTGTGTGGCTGGATTTTGTTGTTGATTGACAGTATTAGATGTGTTAGAGTGAGCATGTTTTGAGGTTAATTAACATTTTGAATTAACTGCAAAACACATCCAATATGTAAGGAGATAACTGTGCATATATTATATTGTTAATGTAATAATGTTAGAGATGTGTACAATTAACTCATTAAAGTTATATTTAGAGTGAGTGTGTTATGTACAATATAAGACATGCTTAATTATCTCAAAGTTATAATGAGAGGGGATTTGTTTTGTGGTTGATTGACAGTATAAGACCTGTAAGGATGGAAGTGTTTTGGGAATAACTGTGAGCAGGATGGCAATGCTCAAACACTGCCAAACACTCACACACACCGGTGGATACAGCGAGGGTAAGATACACACACACACACACACACCTGCACACGCAGTTAATCACACACAAATTTCTCACTTCTGATGAATGTGCATTGTCATCTGATTCTTAAAGGGATAGTTCACCCAAAACTTATCTCATCATTTACTCACCCTTATGCCATCCATAAAATGCATCCATGCATTTTTAGAAGAATATCTCAGCTCTGTAGGTGGCCAGAACTTTGAAGGTCCAAAAAGCATATAAAAGGAGCCACACTACTCCAGTGGTTAAATGCATATCTTCAGAAGTGGTATTATAGGTGTGAGCATACCTGTCAACACTCCCGTTTTTCCCGGGAGTCTCCCGTATTTCACACCCATCTCCCGCACCCCTCCCGTTTTGTTAATTCTTCTGGGAAACTCCCTTAATTTTTATGGCCCAGACCTCCTTATGTGTATAATCACATCAATATATTATTCCAAGGTTGTCCAGTTGCCAGATCTTGTATGAAACGCATCCTACTCACACAATCAACACATTTCAACCCATTTGTGACCTCAACCTGGCAACCTACAACCCAGTTGCACTGTTGATATCTGTGCTGGTAGTGAATGCGGGAAGTTGAATCTAGCATCACTGGTAGATGGGAAGAGAAGAATCAGGTGGTGCTCCAGTGAAAAAAAACTAAATATACATGTAAATTAACAACAGCTGGACGGAAGAATTTAATTGAATATCTTGAAGCCATATCGACAATGCCCACGCCTTTTGCAAAGTGTGTCGCATGGATTTTCATATCGGGCACGGTGGGAAAAATAACGTTACTCAGCACATTAAATCACAACGGCACAATTTGTGTAGATTTATTCTGCCCCTGTCACTCATCGTTTTTGGGTGACCTTTCAATGTTAGTTCATGATGTTCTAAGTTGTGTATGTGTGTGTGTGTGTGTTTGTGTGTTTCAGCTGAGACCATGGTGAATGTGTTGGATTTTAAGAAAGGCATCGGCCTTTGGCATAGTGTTCAAGTGGTAATATCAGTTCATGTTTGTTATTTGTCATTTATCAGGCTCCTTTTCTAAAACAATATATGTTTACATTAATTTCTTTGACAATGTCTTTAGTCTTTTGCAGGCTAACGCTCTCTTATTCTCCCTCTCTGTGTTTGTAGAGTGTGTTGAATATGTTACATGTGGTCAGTGTTCCATATGCGCTAATGAAGGTGAATCCTCTCTCCTGGATCCAAAAAGTCTCCCAGTACAAAGGTACACAAACACACACACAGTAAACACTCATCACATCAGTATGTATGTTAGATATAGTTGGTAGATGTTTGGTATCTTGGCTGTTTGTCTAGTCTACCCATATCTTACATATTCAAAGATGACGTTTCACTCTGATCAGAAGTTTGCTATAAAAATAGTGCACAAGCAGGTTCACAAATAATAGTTTTATTCAGTAATTGGTGTCTTTCTCTGTACTGCATGTGCGCAGCTAAGGTGGTGTGTGTGAAGAGCAGGGATCTACACTGGGCTCTGATGGCCCACAAAGATCAGAATGATACCAACATGAGCTCACTGAGAATGCTGCTGATTGCTGATGGATCAAACCCCTGTGAGTGTGTGAAGTGTTACTGGTTACTCAAACTCTTACTGTACATGCAGAGAGTATTTAAGTCTACATGTATGTTTGTATAAATTTGTTGTGCCAGCCAGAGTAGGAGGGCTCCCCTAACTGAGCCTTGGTTCACCCTAAGATTTCTTTCTCAACTTACCTAAACATCTTTGGTAGATTTTCCTTTTCACTATCACCTTTTCCACTATCCACAGAAGGATTAAATGCTCTGTCCTTTGTAAAACATTACACAAATACTGTAAATTGAATTTAAATTAAACTAATTGTCACTCTCCCATTCTTAGGGTCGATATCCTCATGTGACGCATTCCTAAATGTATTCCAGAAAATGGGCTTGAGGTCAGAGGTCATATGCCCATGTGCCGGCTCGCCCGAGGCCCTTACTGTAGCTGTCAGGAGGTATACAGGAAACAAACACACACACACACACACACACACACACACACACATGTTGTGTTTACATGTTTTATGGGGACTTTCCATAGACATAATGGTTTTTATACTGTACAAACTTTATATTCTATCCCCTAAACCTAACTCTCACAGAAAACTTTCTGCATTTTTACATTTTCAAAAAACATCATTTAGTAGGATTTATAAGCTGTTTTCCTCATGGGGACTGACAAATTGTCCCCACAAGGTCAAACATTTTGGGTAACCAAGCAAACATCACAGACACACATGTGCGCATGTCATTCTTGGAATCTGCTTTCTGTTTAAAATCATTAAAATTGGGAGGTTCTGCCTTTTGTGGTCACACATTACAAACATAACCAGGCCTACACACATTCTTACACACAGACAAGGACACACAAATCTATTAGGGAACACATCTGACTTAGAAATGTAACTTAATTTCAAATGTAAAGAAAGTTGCTTGATTTTGCATATAAATCAGGTATTGAAATACATTTAATTCTGTTTGTGTGTGGTTTTGGTTTAAAACTATCCTACAGTCAAACTGATATTAGTCTTGCTTAACCAGACTGTTCAATGTGAATCTCTTGAAAATGGCATAAAATATAATGCTTTTGCCAACGTATTCTTGATCTTTGATTACTGTGGGTATTGATGCAAGTACTGTTAAAAATAACAAAGATGAAGCTTCCATAAACTTTCATATTTTGGCTTCCGTTTTCAATGAGAACTTTAGCATAGTGTAATGTCCGCCAATCAAGAACCTCTACAGCTCCAGTAAGCCAAACCAAACATATCCATATTGTTTATGAAATCTGGAAAATATTGTGCAAAATGTAACTTAATAGTCTGTCTTTAACCCATATGGACATGTTTATTTTTTAATTTTTTGTGTATGTGTTTTCTATCAGGCCTCAGGAGGGCAGCTCTAAGACGGCAGGACGTGGGGTTCTCAGTATGACGAATCTGAGTCATGGGGTCATCAGAGTGGACACAGGAGAAAAGCTGTCCGTCCTCACCCTACAGAATGTGGGCACAGCCATGCCAGGAGGTAAAGAGGCAAAAAGAGCAACGATTGACCGTCCTCAAAATTGAATCCTTTATTCAATTACAACCTAAACCTCATAAACCAGCAGAGAGTAATTTGGTGCTATTTTCCTCATGTGACCACAAACCTCATCAAATGCCTTTATGGTTCTTGTAAAACTGACTTTCTCTATGTCTCTCAGCGATGGTGTGCATTGTTAAACCAGAGGGCGTCCCTCAGCTGTGTAAAACAGATGAGATTGGAGAGATCTGCGTGTCGTCTGTTGCCACAGGGACGTCATATTATGGGCTGACAGGAATGAGCAAGAACATTTTTGAGGTGTGAAAATCCCCTATACATTAAATATCCACCCTGTTCCATAGGGAAATATACTGCTTAAAGGAACATTCCAGGTTCAGTACAAGTTAAGCTCAATCGATAGCATTTGTGGCATAATGTTGCTTAAAACAAAAATGCATTTTGACTTGCTCACTTTTTCAAAAAAATCCATAAACATAATATACTCACTGTTTCAAAAGTATAGTCAAAAGACATAAACAATATATGTTAACATGATTTTGGTGTGGAAAAAAATCACTTACTATCCTTATCTTTGAAAAGTTATACTTTGTTGCCATGATGATGTATTGTAAAAAAAAAATTAAAAAAAATTACTGTAAAAATGATGATTTAAACAACTTACAGCTCAAATAATACATGAGTTTTAACAGAATAATTAATGTGTGCTTATATAAAATTATAAGTTTCACATTTTTGCCTTTGCCTTTAAAACCTTTCATTGTAAGTGCCTCACTGTAACCACGATTAGACACTCTTTATATATATATATATATATATATATATATATATATATATATATATATATAATTTTACGTATATATATCGTTTTATTATATTCCCTTAGGTCCACTTATAATGCTGGTAAAACATTTTAGGGGGGCTGTCCCCGACCAAAGATTTTCCTAGTCGACTAGAAGTCGTTAGTTTAAGCCAATAGTCAACTAGTTGGACTGGTTGTCGCACGTTTATGATGTTAATTTAATTACTTTAATATATATATATTTTAGGAGGCATTGGAAAATGGTTTCAGTTCCAGGGCTGAGAAAGACTGTTATAAGTAACATTGCTAACACTATTCTACATTACAGAGAAATAATAAACCGTATACACAAATATAAACTTTACAAGCGCACGTACGAAGTAGACGATGATCTCGTGGATTGACGATGGTCAGAGTGATCACCAATAGCTGATGTCTTTGATGATGTCAAGACGATATTTGGCTCGTTTTCCCATTAATGTATTCAATTATTATTATTATTAGGCTATTATTGTTATCAAATTAATATTACAAATAATTTGCCCTGCGACACACGGACACGTGCAAACAATCAATGTGGAACAGTCGTTAAGGCACTAACAGCTTACAGATGGTAGGCAACTGAGGTCACAGTTATAAAAACTTAGGACACTAAAAAGACCTTTCTACTGACTCTGAAAAACACCAAAGGAAAGATGCCCAGGGTCCTTGCTCATCTGCGTGAACGAGCCTTAGGCATGCTGCATTGAGGCATGAGGACTGCGCTACAGGGAGACAGGAAGGACAGCTGATCATCCTCGCAGTGGCAGAGCACATGTAACAACACCTGCACAGGATCAGTACATCCGAATATCACACCTGCAGGACAGGTACAGGAAGGCAACAACAACTGCCGAGTTACATCAGGAACACACAATCCCTCCATAAGTGCTCAGACTGTCCACAATAGGCTGGGAGAGGCTGGACTGAGGGCTTGTAGGCCTGTTATAAGGCAGGTCCTTACGAGACCTCACCGGCAACAACGTCGCCTATGGGCACAAACCCACCTCCGCTGGACCAGACAGGACTGGCAAAAAGTTATCTTCACTGTCGAGTCACAGTTTTGTCTCACCAGGGGTGATGGTCTGACTCACGTTTATGGTTGAAGGAAGCACTGAGCGTTACACTGAGGCCTGTACTCTGGAGTGGGAACTTTGGAGCTGGAGGGTCCATCGTGGTCTGGGGCGGTGTGTCACAGTATCATCTGACTGAGCTTGTTGTCATTGCAGGCAACCTCAACGCTGTGCGTTACAGGGAAGACATCCTCCTCCCTCATGTGGTACCCTTCCAGCAGGCTCATCCTGACATGACCCTCCAGCATGACAATGCCACCAGCCAAACTGCTCATTCTGTGCGTGATTTCCTGCGAAACAGGAATGTCAGTATTCTGCCATGGCCAGCAAAGAGCCCGGATCTCAAACCCATTGAGCACGTCTGGGACCTGTTGTATCGGAGGATGAGTGCTAGGACCATTCCCCCCAGAAATGTTTGTGAACTTGCAAGTGCCTTGGTGGAAGAGTGGAGTAACATCTCACAGCAAGAACTGTCAAATCTGGTGCAGACCATGAGGAGGAGATGCACTGCAGTACTTTAATGCAGCTGGTGGCCACACCAGATACTGACTGTTACTTGACACCCCCCACCCCCATTATTTCACATTATTAACAGATCAATTTCTGTTAGTCACATGTCTGTGAAACTTGTTCAGTTTATGTCTTAGTTTTTATTAATCTTTTTATGTTCATACAAATATTTACACATGTTAAGTTTGCTGAAAATAAAAGCAGTTGAAAGTGGGAGGATGTTTCTTTTTATGTATGTATGTATGTATGTCTGTCTGTCTGACTGTCTGGTGTAGGAGGAAACAAAACTAATTTATTCACACACACAATGTATTTTCCCGGACAATTAAATACCCAACCGGTAGAGAATGCACAGATTAAGTAAGTTCTTTGCCAGAGAGATGTTGCCCTTCATAACTGTGGTAAAGCATCTTTCAAAAAGTTGAACAACACACACTTTAATTCCACTTTATGACAAGTTTCATTCGAATTTTTGGTTATAATAAATAAAAAATTTATTTCAAGGTGTCTTGCTTTATTGTGTAGTCTTAACCCTAACCCTGCTTAACGAAAATTACCCCATAGTGCCACCTAGCGTCCAATCAGCAGTAATACCAGTGTTCGTTGGTTTTGGAGTTTTTGTTTTTTCTGTGACCAACCGACCGATTAAAACTTGGTCAACCAAGACTCTTCTCATCGACTACTCTTTGGTCAACTAATAGGGGGCAGCCCTTTAATTTAGTCATATATAATCATTTTCCACCATGTCTCTTCCCCTCTGTCTGAAATCCTCAGTTTCAAGCTATCTGGCCCTTTAAGACTTCATTGTAAATACCCACTGTTATGATTGGCTAACATCATGCAGGACTTCCAATAGAGTCATATTTGAAATGCAATCTGGAGAAAATTAATAAAGACCACAACATTTATAAAACTACATTTTAGGATTAACATATAACCCGCATCAAACACATTTCATCTCAATGTATTAAACTGTTCACTCAAGCAGCACCATAAACTATCAAACAGTCATGTCATTTGAAATATTCATGAATTAAATTGTTTACTTATGGATTTCCAGTCCAATAGTGTTTTAACTGCCCATCCTTCAATAACAGTTCCTGCAATCATGTTCATAACATGAGCTGAAATCCTACAATTCTCTCCGAGATGTTCTGAATACATGAACGTAAACAGTCCATGGTGGTGGCATTGGGCTGCTTCAGCAGGCTAAAACAGAGACGCTGATCTTAACATCTCACATTTTCCCAGTTTATGTACACACAAATCAGCATGTGTTTCTCCCAGTCAGTGGCAGCAGCTGATTGAGAAACGTTTTTGAAAGTTGTGCTTGTACCACTCTTAAAACGCGGCACACATGTTTACAAAATCTGTTTCCCCTAAAAGGGGAAAAGGATGGACGAGTCGCCATTATTTTTAGTGGTAATCAACAATATGCCACAAATGCTGTCGATTGAGCTTAATTTGTACTGAACCCGGAATATTCCTTTTTAGACACATGGCGTTTTACCATCGTAATAAAAAAAAATGTAAATATTTTGCTATCAGTTTTTGTCATTAGTTTCTCACCTATGTCATAAACTAGATTGGCTTTTCATTTTCTTCTGTGGAATACAAAAGAAGTTTAGCAGAATGTCTTAAATGACTAAAAAGCACCATAAAAGTATTCTTTAAAAAGCTATTTTTGTAGTTTTTGGAGCTCAGCAGAGTCCATACCTGTTAACTTGCATTGCATAGAAAAGAACAGCATGAAAATGTGCGTTCCATGGAAGAAAGAAAGTCGAATTTGGAATGACAATGATGATGGCGTTTCCATTTTTGGGTGCTGTTACTTTCAGCATTGCACTTCACTTTAGTGTCTTGCTGCTATAAACATAAATGTGTCCTGCTGGTCATTAAATATATCTGTGTGCGTGTGTGTGTCTCTCTCTCTCTCTCTCTCTTCGTGATGCAGGTATGTCCAGTGTCATGTGATGGTGGTTTAGTCAGTGACTGTGTGTTTGTGCGGTCGGGTTTGCTTGGGTTTGTGGGTCCGAGTGGAATGATCTTTGTCTCTGGGACGCTGGAAGGACTGATGCAGGTCGGGGGACGGAAGCACAATGCTGATGACATCATTGCCACTGCTCTCGCTGTGGAGCCGATGAAGTTCATCTATCGGGGGAGGTTTGTTTATCAATGAAACTGTGCATAAAGTAGCTCTGATTACAAGCAACACACAGACTATTCTTCATCTGAATAACATCTAAGTCTCTTTTTTAAATCTGTGTGTGTGTAGGACAGTGGTATTCTCAGTAACTGTATTGTATGATGAGAGGATTGTTCTGGTGGCCGAACAGAGACCAGATTCTACTGAAGAAGAGAGTTATCAATGGATGAGCAGAGTGCTGCAGGTAAACACACACACACACACACACACACACACACACACACAAATGGGATGGATAAGGTTTCACAGTAAAATGTGCTGTACTTGCAAAATTTCAGTGCTAAGGTGACAGCCTTTACCTGCATACAGCTGACCTAGACTAATAAATCTGAAACTTTAACATACATTTTTTTGTCAAACTATCTATAAACTTTGAGATTTAAAGGGATAGTTTGCCACAAATGGAAATTCTCTCATCATTTACTCACCCTTATTCCATACGAGATGTATATGTCTGTCTTTCTTCTGCTGATCATAAAAAAAGATTCTTAGAAGAATATCTCAGCTCTGTAGGTCCATACAGTACAATGAATGAATGGTAGCCAGAACTTTGAAGGTCCTAAAAGCAGCATAAATGTAATCCACATGACTCCAGTGGTTAAATCTGTATCTTCACTAGCAATATGATATGTGTGGGTAAGAAACAGATAAATATTTAAGACGCTTTTTATTATAAATTTTGACTTCCACATTCTTCCACATTCTTCTTTCATATTGTCACCTACTAGGCGTACCATTTAATTGCATTGTATGGACATACAGAGCTGAGACCAGAGTGTGGTGGTGGTGTAGTGGGCTGAAGCACATAACTGGTAATCAGAAGGTTGCTGGTTTGACCCCCACAGCCACCACCATTGTGTCCTTGAGCAAGGCACTTAACTCCAGGTTGCTCCTGGGCGATTGTCCCTGTAATAAGGGCTCTGTAAGTCACTTTGGATAAAAGCATCTGCGAAATGCATAAATGTAAATGTAGAAGAAGAAAGAAAGTGATACACATCTGGGATGGCATGGAGGGGGGGTAAATGATATGATAATTTTTATTTTTGGGTGAGTTATCACTTTAAGATAAAAAATTCCCCATTAAATTTAACTTTTTTTTAAAATAAAAAAGGTACAAAACACTGATAGAATTTCACCATTCAAAATCGAACCAACTACGTCATTTTAATGTTTGCCTAGTGAATTATTTTTGTCCATTTGTTTATTTATTTATTTATGACATGCAGCAGGTCAGAGTCGGTCATAAATTTAATGAACAATCAATGCAATTCCATTTCAGATAAAAAATACATAAATTAGTTATGTAGAGTGTTGCTGTATAAATATACTAGCTCTATACTATATGTATTTTTATTTTTAAAATATTTTTTTTAGATATTAAAGTATATTAACATATTTATTCATTTCAATTTTGGAGGGACTGCAAATTTCAGTTCTATCAGTCATTGAAGGCGTGATGTAAGGACTCTGTGTGTTAGCTGTATCATATATAAAGATTTCTCTGATCCGTTTGTGTGTGTGTGTGTGTGTGTGTGTGTGTGTGTGTGTTCAGGCTATAGATGGAATTCATCAGGTTGGGGTGTACTGTCTGGCCATGGTTCCTGCAAACACCCTCCCAAAAACTCCACTGGGTGGGATTCACCTGTCTGAGGCCAAACAGCTGTTCTTAGAGGGGGCACTACACCCCTGCAGCGTCCTTATGTGTCCTCACTCCTGCATCACCAACCTTCCCAAGCCTAGACAGAAACAACCCGGTACAAAAGCACTTTGTGTTTATTATTGAGGTGTGTGTGTGTGTGTGTGTGTGTGTGTGTGTGCTCTAATTTGGGTAAAATGTGTACCCAAAGGTTTAGTTTCTGTTAGGTTTAAGGTGTGGATTAGGGTTAATTTATAAAAATTATAGTTAGCTTTATATAAAAACAATAGAAGTCTGGTATGTCCCCATTTAGACAGCTGAGTGTGTGTGTTTGTGGACAAAATTGTCCTGAAAATTGCATAAATCCTCCTTTTAAGGATATTTTGAGACGTCCTTAATTAGAAAATTTTACAAATTCATAAATAATGCAAATACTGTTCAAAAAATGCTAAATCTTTTCTTTTTGGAGGTAGGATAAAGATTATTTATAATTAGGGCTGTCAATCGATTAAAATTTTTTATCGAATGAATTAATCGCGATTAATCACATATACAAATATTTGCTGAGAAAGCCCCTCATATAAAAATAATTCAATATATAATGATTATACATATTTATATCAATATGTAAGTATACATAGTTATCTTTAAATATTTAAAAATTATATATATATATATATATATATATATATATATATATATGTTTGTATGTGTGCATTACATTCCTGTAGCAGAAGAGTTAATCATTGTTATGGCTATACAAAAAGCGGCTTTAGAATACAATGTATTGTTTACTACCATATTATTGACCATAATCCAATCATTGGTACACAGTTCACAGCAATCAGTTGGAGGTTTATTATGAGGGCTTGTTTAAGGACCTGTCAATTTACACCTACGTCAGACATGCTTGTGTAGCGTCTCGGGTGCGTTGTGTCATAAACATAAAATGTTTAGGTCACTGTGTCAAGTTAAATATAGTTTAATACTCATTTAAACACATCTTGAGATCCCTTAGTTTGGATTTGCGCTCCATCAAGTGTTTTGAACGCAATAACATAACGCATGTTTGTATTGTTCTGCTACTGAAGTTTTTTCTTCACTGTATAAACTGCGCATTGCTCATACAGCTGAAATTTCACTTACTGCCCTCTGGAGTAAACAGGTGGTACTACAAGCTTGTATTTCTCAGGAATCTTCCTTATTATGGTCCGTGGGCATGCGATTAATTGCATAATTTTTTTAATGCGTTATTTTTTGTAAAATTAATCACACTGAATTATCACGTTAAATTGACAGCCCTATTTATTATATGCTGGTTTGTTGCAGAGGTGGGTCCTGCCTCTGTGATGGTGGGTAATCTCGTAGCAGGAAAGCGAATGGCTCAGACCAGTGGACGAGACTTGAGTCACATAGACGACAGTGAACAGGTAAACACAAAGTGTGTGTGTTTCTACGAGGGCATGAAAGTATGTGTGTTAACATGTCTTTTTCTCTGTATGACTGTTTTAACTCTCTTTTGTATCCTCCAGTTTCTCTTTTTGTCAGAGATGTTGCAGTGGAGAGTACAGACAACACCTGACCACGTACTGTACACACTCATCAACTCACGGGTAACACACACACACACACTATCCTCACACAGAAAGCAGAGTTTGTTCGGAAAATCATATTTTATCCATGCATAATATTAAACATGTACAAAGTAGATATGATTTCAGGTGTGTGTATGAAGTTGCATTTATATAAATGTGAGTGTGTGTGTGTGTTTAGGGGACAATAGGAAGCTCTCTGACCTGTCTACAGCTTCATAAAAGAGCTGAGAAAATTGCCACTTTGCTGTATGAGAGGGGACAATTGCGAGATGGAGACCACGTAGCTTTATTGTACCCTCCAGGTAACCAACCTCACTCTCTCTAGCCACCTGTGTTTACCAACGAACCTCTGTGTAATCTGCAATTATACACATTTGCCTTTATTTAAGCCAAATAATGCTGTAAGTAATTTATCAAAATTTTTGTTATTAGCGCACAAGTTCATAAACTGTTCAGTCTTCATGTGCAGTCTTTATTATTTTTGTTCTGAACTCTTGTTCAAGATAGAAGTCCCACATGAAGTTGTTTTCTGTGATGCTTATTGTAACGTTCCACCTCATTTAAAGGAGTATTCTGGGTTCAGTACAAGTTAATCTCAATTGAGAGCATATGTGGCATAATTACAGTTACGGTGGGACACTTACAAATGTGAATGTGAAATGCGAAGTTTACAATTTGATAAAATAATTTAAAATAATTCTTCTGTTAAAACTTGTGTATTATTTGAGCTGTAAAATGTTTGAAATCATAAGTTACAACAAAGTTGTAAAATTGGCTATAACTTTACACAGAAAAGGTTAGTAAGTGATTTTATCACACTTAAATCATGTTGACACAGATATTGTTTGTCTTGTGGCTATAATTTTGAAATAGTGAGAGTTTTAATGTTTTCGGATTTGCCCCATTCATTTCCATTGTAAGTGCCTCACTGGAACCCAGATTTTTGTAAAGAAAAGGAGGGGCAATTAATTTTTGTGGTAATCAATATTGTCACATATGCTGTTGAATGAACTTAACTTGTATTGAACCCAGAATATTCCTTTAAATTAGATTGGCTACAGCAATAAGACCTGTTCCTCCTTTACACATTCAAGAGCTGCCCACTCCAGTTAATTCTGCACACACATCATATCATAATTGTAAATTAACTTGTGTTACTAAAGCAATGAATTCTGAACATGGCTTGTTGTAGGTACTACAACTATAAATATCAATTCATTGTCATTCTGTCTGTACGAACTGAATCAGGATGAGTAAATATGCACTAGATTCTTTTTTTATTCCATTTCATACTGATTTTATGTTTCTGTGTGTTTCAGGTCTAGATTTGATCGCCGCGTTTTATGGCTGTCTGTATGCAGGCTGTATTCCGATCACTGTACGGCCACCTCACCCTCAGAATATCTCAACAACTCTACCTACAGTTAAATTAATCCTAGAGGTGAGAACAAACTATTAAATTCACACACTCAGACACACCTATAATGAATTAAACTAAATAGATTCTAGAAGTGATCCTGACTTAATAGTCAAATTAATTCAATTATTATTACAAAAGTGATTAGATTGATATTATAGAATTGAGAAATAAGTCATTCATTTTGCAGACACTTTTATCCAGTGGCTGACAATTGTGAAGACTAGCATAAACAATTAATTAAAGGGACAAAACTATAGAAGTAGAGCTACTAGAGCTGCCCCCCGACCAAAGATTTTCCTAGTCGACTAGAAGTTGTTAATTTAAGCCATTAGTCGACTAGTTGTCACACGTTTATGATATTAATTTAATTACTTATTTATTTTTATTTTTTGGGGGGGAAGCGAGCTGCAGCGACTCTTCTGCTGTTGTAGACCATCCGCCTCAAGATTCGACGTGTTGTGCATTCTGAGATGCTATTCTGCTCACTACAATTGTACAGATTAGTTATCTGAGTTACCGTAGCCTTTCTGCCAGCTCCAACCAGTCTGGCCATTATCCATTGACCTCTCTCATCAACAAGGCATTTCCGACCACAGAACTGCTGCTCACTGGATGTTTTTTAGTATATGGCTAAAATTTTGTATAAAATTTGTAATCACTGAGATACTTTTTTTTTTTTACTGCACTCCTGCCACATGATTGGCTGATTTAGATAAATCATATGAATAAGTAGATGTACAGGTGTTCCTAATAAAGTGGTCAGTGAGTTTATATTATAATGTATTCTAATAAATCGTGTGTGTGTGTGTGTGTGTGTGTGTGTGTGTAGGTGAGTCGTTCAATGTGTGTAATGACCTCCCAAGCGATCGCTAAACTTCTGAGATCCAGAGATGCATCAGTGGCTGTGGACTTTAAATCATGGCCTCCTATCCTGGAAACAGGTGAATATGTGAGAGATCTTTATTCAGAGGTTACACCTGTCAGGTTCTTGTCTAATCAGCGACTGAGTTACAGAAATAGTATTCTTTAAACTTCTTATACAGTGACCCAACAAAACAATATTTAGCCAAATACTTCAGAATAGTGGAATGTTTTCATGTAAGGGCCCGTTCACACCAAAAACATTTTTGCATTAATTTGCGTTGTTTAAAAACAAAAAAAACATTCTGTCTGGTGCAGGAGCACCACATTTTTAAGATTCAATTAAAAAGAACTACATCTTTCAAAACAGTTTCTCAAGACCCCTGCAGTCTGTTTCGTTCTTTGTGCTGCATATTTATTTATTTATTTATTTATTTATTTATTTACACAAGTACATGGTCTAAACGCGATCTACCACTGATTCTCAATCCCATTATAATTAACGAAACTGTATTTTTACTGTGATTGCTCGCACTTGGTGAATACAGGGTGTTTCACTGAAATGATTGTGTTCTGTGCACAAAATAAGCCAAAACTAGAAAACTATACTCCATCTGAACAGAATTTCAAATGATATGTGCATTTGTGTATTTGTTAGATGACTTGCCAAAGAAGCGCTGTCCTCTTCTGTATAAGCCGTGTGACCCAGACTCATTGGCGTACCTGGACTTCAGTGTGTCCACCACTGGCATGCTCGCTGGAGTTAAGGTTTGACTCCTTTTATCTCCTACTAATGTGTGAGGAAGTGGGGAAATATTGCTATATGCTTAATATTGTGTAGGTCCCCCTCGTGCCGCCAAAACAGCATTAACCCGCATCTCAGTATAGCATTCAGAGATTATATTCTTCTCACCACAATTGTACAGAACGGTTATCTGAGTTACCATAGACTTGGTCAGTTCAAACCAGTCTGGCCATTCTCTGTTGATCTCTCTCATCAACAAGGTATTTCTGTCCGCAGAACTGCCCCTCACTTATGTTTTTGGCACAATTCGGAGTAAATCCTAGAGACTGTTGTGCGGGAATATCCAAGGAGCTCAGCAGTTACAGAAATACTCAAACCAGCCTGTCTCGCACCAACAATTATGCCATGGTCCAAATCACTGAGATCACATTTTTCCCCATTCTGATGGTTGATGTGAACATTAACTGAAGCTCCTGACCCGTATCTACATGATTTATGCACTGAACTGGTGCCACACGATTGGCTGATTAGATAATCGCATGGATGATTGTTGGTGCCAGGTGGGCTGATATGAGTATTTCTGTAACTGCTGAGCTCCTTGGATATTCCTGCACAACAGTCTCTAGGATTTACTGAGAACGGTGCCAAAAACCAAAAACGACAAGTGAGCGAAAATTCTGTGGACAGAAACGTCTTGTTGATTAGAGTGGTCAATGGCCAGACTGGTTCGAATTAAAGAAGTCTATAGTAACTCAGATAACCACTCTGTAAAAATTGTGATGAGAAGAATATCATCTCAGAATGCTATTCAGAGATGCGGGTTGGCGCTGCTCTGGCGGCTCGAGGGGGACCTACGCATTATTAAGCAGGTGGTTTTAATGTTGTGGCTGATTGGTGTAGATCTACCTAATAAAGTGCAATTTTTTTTTTTTATTGTTTATTAAAAAAATAAATGATCTGTTCTTTCTCTCTCTGAAGATGTCTCACAATGCCACCAGTGCTCTGTGTCGCTCTATTAAACTGCAATGTGAGTTGTATCCCTCTCGTGAGGTGGCCATCTGTCTTGACCCCTACTGCGGCCTCGGCTTCGTCCTTTGGTGTCTCTGCAGGTATGGACCACCTTAGCTAACAGGTGTTACAGGAATATTCCAGGTTCAATACAAGTTAAGCTTAACCGGAAAGTATTGGTGGCATAATTGATTACCACAAAAATGTAATTAGACTTGCCCCCCCTTTTCTTTAAAAAAACAAATCTTACAATGGAAGTGAATGGGGGCTAATCCGTAAACGTTAAAATACTCACTGTTTCAAAGGTATAGCCACAAGACATAAACAATATGCTTGTTAAAATGATTTTAGTGTGATAAAATCACTTACTAACCTTTTCTTTGCAAAGTTATAGCTAATAACTGTAAAATTTATCATATAAACAACTTTACAGCTCAAATAATACATAAGTTTTAATGAAGAATTCATGTAAGTGCTTTTATAAAATTATAAGCTTTGAATTTCTGCCTTTTAAACCCTCCAAAAATTGGCCCCATTCACTTCCATTTTAATTGCCTCACTGTAACCTCGATTTTTGATTTTTAAGAAAAGGAGTCAAAATTATTTTTTGTGGTATTCAACATTATGCCACAAATGCTGTAGATTTAGATGAACTTGTATTAAACACAGAATATCTCTTTAAGCACCTATCTCCTGCATCATCTTACCTAAATAAAAATGCTACGTTAAACTAAATATTTTGCACATTATGCTCTGTTCTTATCAGGAAAAGAACGTATTTTATTGGATTGCGCTAGTTTTAATTCCTTGAGGAAATTTTTTTATTCAGCTGACACTTTTTTAATTATTTTTAAATGACTAGATCAGTTTTAGAGTTTTTAGTGAAACTATATCTTTAAAACTTTATATCGTTTTTTTAATCACTATAGCTTTTATGCTATTTTTACTTGTTTTTCGCCATGAAAATAGCCACAGAAGCTGACATGGTGTTAAATCATTAACAAACAAACACTCTGTCCTTTATGTAAATGTGTGTGTGCGTGTGCATGTGTGTGTAGTGTGTATGCAGGGCAGCAGTCTGTTTTGATCTCTCCAATGGATCTTGAGGTGAATCCAGCTCTGTGGCTGCAGTCCGTCAGTCAGTTTAAAGTCCGAGACACATTCTGTTCATACTCTGTGATGGAGCTCTGCACGAGATCACTCAGCTCTCTCACGGACCCTCTGAAGGTGTGTTTGTATTCACACCTTTACAATGTTCAAAAACAGTATTTGCTTTTTTTGTGATTTTCCAATTGAGCATGTCCCTGAATGTCCCCAACAATTCTGCCCCTATAGCTAAAGAAGTAGGCACACATACTCAGACAGGGCATTAAATCTACTTCATAATGTACGGCTGTATGTATATTTTTATCTCTTAGGCCCGTGGGCTGGACCTGACACGTGTGCGTTCATGTGTGGTTGTGGCAGAGGAGAGGCCTCGTGTTTCTCTGACTCAGTCCTTCTGTAAGCTCTTTAAGGATGTGGGGCTGCATCCCCGTGCGGTTAGCACCGCATTCGGCTGCAGGGTAAATCTCGCAATCTGCTTACAGGTCAGTGCAGAATATGTTCATATAGAATCAAATCTGATGTCATAGTCTCATTACACCCCCAGTGTTCAGTTTTTTTATTCATTTGGCAACATTTTTCATGAAGTTGATTTTGTCTTATTTTTAACATCATATTTGTACATCACATCTGCCTCTTCTTTTCCTCCCCCTCTCCTCATGTAGCCTCATAGGTTGGGGAAGCTTGCTGAACAGGTATGGCTGATCTTCATCTGATCATCATATCAAACCCCAGACTGTTCTTCATTTATCTGATCTCCTCCCATGAGATGCATTATTGGGTGCATACACACTGCAAAGTTTTGTTTGTGAGAAACATACTTAAAGAGGGAGTCAATCCGCAAATTTTCATTCTGTGTACAGAAGTTGCGATGGTTGACATAGTGATAACCATAGCAACATTTAGGTGTCATGCAGCTGTAAACAAGACACATAAATGCTTAAAGTTTAAAGGTGTCATGACATACTCTTTATATATTGTGGCAGGGCGGAGGGTGGGGCCGGGTCGTGATTCCGCCCCGTCTGCCGGCAGGTCATCCCCGTCTACCTGGATGAGGGAGGGGACAAGGGGAGGGAAACAAAACAAAGTGTGGCACCTTCATGCCGTAACAGCGATTGTGCCAAATTAACAAAACATTTAAAAAAAGAGAGGGAAATGCCAACACGGAGCGGCAGTGGGAGAGAGTGGAGAGAGAGAGATTTATGGACAGCTGTCCGACACTGTGTGTTTGTGTTTGACTTTTTGGTTAAGTTTATGATTAAACTATTATTTATATTGTCAAGCCGGTTCTCGCCTCCTTCTTTTCCAATAATCTTTTTACACTGGTACCAAAACCCAGGATTAATGGAAAGGAGGCGGCGAGATTCAGCTTGACAATATAAATCATATTTAATTTTGTTATCTTCCCTGAGGCTTATTTGTTGGATAGCTGTTGCTATTTTTACTGCACAGATATTACATTACAAGAGCAATAAATTAAAGTCAGAGGATTTAATTGAATTTCCTAACTTGCTGCTCCATCTAATGGACAAAATAATTAGCACATATTTCTTCTGTCAATTACAGTCGAAATAAATAATATTTTATTTGCTGTTGACCCTTGGGAAATGTTTCAAATTTAGCACATGTCCTCAGACTATCCTGGTCTGTATATGTATGAAACAGGGTCTCCTCTTCAGAGTTGTAACTTGACACCGTGCCTTTTAAAAGCAGCTTAAGATACATGACAATGGTCTATTGTCTGTCTACTGCATGTTTATATACAAATTATTCTAAATAGTCCAGATGGGTTCCTTTTGTTGTTCAGGAATAGTTAGTAGGCCACACCAGACCTGTCCATCCTGCTCTCTCTCTGTTTACAAACTGATTCCCAGTAGGCTGGGCCAATGGTACGATGATGTAATGTAGGCGTTAATGTTGTTGCTGTAGAGGCGGTCATGAATTAATGAGCCCCCTAGTCACGTTGGGAAGTTTCGGAAAAAGAGAATGAGGCGTTTTTGCAGCTTGGTTTCAATAAATGCTTTTGTGGATTGGGGATTCAGTTTTTAGGGGGCTTTTTTTAGTTTTTATAGTAGAATGACCACTTATTTGTCAAAATATCAAGGAAAATTTGACTCATGACATGACCCCTTTAAACTGCTTTTGACCAAAGTAATATTTGCAACCAATTTGAATAAATAAGGAATTTTAATAAATTGCCATCAATAGAAACTCCCAAGTTTCATGTGCTATAAGTTACAGCTGTTAAACATCGTGCTCTGTCTGGACCGTAATGTACGTGTGCGGTGTGTACATATGTATTATGTTCTTTTAAATGAAAAAGAACATAATACAAAATCATTGTGTTGTTGCTTTGGAAATGTTAAAACATTAACAAGTAGTCCTTACTTTGAATAATACTATTATTTTCACGAAACCTGTCAAGAAAATGGTCCTGGTCCTATTTTACTTAAAAGAAGCTAATTTTGCATATAGAAAGTGAAGCCTATTTTTGAGTCCAATAAGATTTTTTTTTTTACATTTTGACATTATTTTTATGACAGTTATTCACATTTTACCCCTAATTCTCATAATCAAAACAGGAAAAAAGTCATTATTATACTCTCATTACTCCAACATAAAAAGGATCTATTATTTCAATTGTAAAGTATTACTACCTACACTTTCGGCACTTTTAATGCAGATTAGATGTGCATGATGCTTTACATTTTACTGTATATTTGACTGTTATTTATAGAAGGTGACTTGTTTGTTTGTGCAGGGGACATCAGGACCTGATCCCACAACTGTCTATGTGGACATGAGAGCTCTGAGACATGACAGGCAAGACACACACAAACACATTAAGAATTGAATTGTTTCCACTCAGAAAATTGTACCATGGTTTTCTTTAAATCCCTACAAATTCCATTGTATAAGGTAACGATTCTGTACAATGTTATATATCCAAGTGGCATTATATTGTCATCTGATGCCATAACTGTACCATGATACCAGCTCAGTACTTTTTGTAAGGATTTTTGTTCCGTTGGTTGTAGGGTGAGACTTGTTGAAAGAGGATCTCCACACAGCCTACCTCTCATGGAATCAGGGAAGGTAAGATAATGAAACAATCCTCTATCTATGTCCTTAAAGAAATAAACATTACATTTATTAAGGATTTTTGTTTTTTCACGAACAGATTTTACCAGGTGTACGCATCATCATCGCTAACCCAGAGACTAAGGGACCAATCGGAGACTCTCATTTAGGAGAGGTTAGGCCATACTTTTTCTTGATTAGCAGATCAAATAATATCTTTTGGTCTTTTGTGTGTCTGTTACCACAAAGTCACTGTGAAATGTGCATCTGTGGTGCAGATCTGGGTCCATAGTCCACAGAATGCCAGCGGATACTTCACTGTGTTTGGAGAGGAAAATGTGCGTTCGGATCATTTCGTAGCCAAGTTGAGCTTTGGAGACACTCAGACTGTTTGGGCCAGAACCGGATACCTGGGGTTCCTGCGCAGAACTGACCTCACAGATGCAAGTGGAGGTGTGTGTTCAATGTTTATTGTTCTTTTTGTCACAGATAAGGAAAACTGTGTGAGTAGAGAGAGGTTTAAAGAGTGTAGATGTTTGTTTTGGTTGAACATTGGGAACATTATGATTCATCCCAGTTACTCAAATGTTTTGAATCTATTTAGCAATATAAATGAAGATTCATTCACTGATCATTCACATCATTAAACCAGTAGGTGGCAGCATGTATTTTGATATTTTTTAATTTCTTAATATCATAAGAATGATATTTACACCATTCCATTGAATTAAAAATAAAATTGTGAAAAAAAAAACAATAAATCCAAAGGCTTATTTTCATTGTGGTCCTCTATGGGCATAAAAAATGGGAGGAGGCTAAACATAACATACGGTATTGCAAAAATCAATTACAAAAAGCCATCTTTTAAAACTTCTCTCAAGCTGTATGCATTTTAGAGGCTCTGATAATCTATTTCAAACAATTGTACTTGTAAATAAAGGCACAGCATTTTTACCCATAGACCTCTTAAAGGGATAGTGCACTCAAAAATGAAAATTCTCTCATCATTTACTCACCCTTGTGCCATCCCAGAAGTGTAAGACTTTCTTTCTTTTGCTCTACACAGTTATTATTATTTTTTAAATATCTCAGCTCTCTAGGTCCATACAATGCAAGGAAATGGTGGCCAGAACTTTGAAGTTCCAAAAAGTATATAAAGAGCAGCATAAAATTAATCCATATGACTCGGTTACAAATTACATTTTACAGCATGTATTCTGTAATCTGTAGTGGAACACATTTCAAAAGTAACCCTCCCAACCCTGGCTATATGATGTGGGTGTGGGTGAGAATCGGATCAATATTTAAGTCCCCAGTATTCTCCTCAATGCCCAATAGGTGGCGATATGCACAAAGAATCCAAATTGCCAAAACAAAAGAAAAATAATGTGAAAGTGTAAATGTCAATTTATAGTAAAAAGGACTTAAATATTGATCTTTTTCTCACCCACATCTATCATATCGCTTCTGAAGACATGCATTTAACCACTGTAGTGGTTTACTATGCTGCCTTTTTGTGCTTTTTTGAGCTTCAAAGTTCTTGCCACCATTTACTTGCATTGTATGGACCTAAAAAGCTGAGATATTTTTCTAAAAATCTGTGTTTGTCTTCAGCAGAAGAAAGAAACTCATACACATTTGGGATGGCATGTGGGTGAGTAAATGATGAGGCAATTCTTCTTTTTGGGTGAACTATTCTTTTAAATATGCATGGTTACTTTTTTTTTTGTACAGAGATAACCACCTTGTGGCATATTTATGATGATATGTTACCAAGTTGAAATAGCTGGCTAAATTCCTTGGAAAATAATTATTTAAATTGTATTGGTATGACCCCATTTTATTATAATAGCTTTTTTTTCTCAGTTGGCAAGACACCAAGATCCTTAAAATATTTAGTATCATCCATATGAGTAGGGGGATGAGTTTTTCATATTAACCTGAGCAGTTCATTTTATACTTCTGTAGTTTGCCTTTGCCTCTTACGCTGAGAAATGCTGATATACCAAAAGAAAAGTAGCAAAATCAAAATGAGGCTGTGCCAAAGCACCAACTAAGATTTTTAAAGTCTAAACATCAAATAACATTGACTTTCTGGCTAGAAATTTAATCCTGATTGCAGGGGCATTTTAGTTCAATAACTTTGACCAACCAATGCTATTTTCAGTTTTTGAAGCAATGAAAAGCCGTCAAATCAGTCAGTGCTTTGAGTCAGTGCATGGAAGTGAACAAGAATGATTCTTTTACTTCAAAGAGTCATTCATGATTACTAAAACACCGATACATTGGGGTTGTTAACAACTGATTAATTTGTGTGTGTGTTCAGAGAGGCATGATGCCCTTTATGTGGTGGGAGCGCTGGATGAAGTCATGGAGCTGAGAGGGATGAAATACCATCCTATTGACATTGAAACATCTATTATCAGAGCACACCGGAATATAACAGAATGGTGAGAACACACACACACTTATACACATCTCCACAAAATGCTTGGTCAACACATTGCAAGCGTGCTGTCCGGTTTTACATGTTTAGCATGTGTTCTTTTGTTACCGTGACAGTAAGAAACCCAAGTATTCAATGGGTCGATAGAGCAACCTTCAAATGTCTGTGCCTTTAAGGGTTAGTTCAACAAAAAATGGTATTCTCTCATAATTTACTCATCAGCATGCTGTCTCAAACTCTTATGACTTTCTTTCTTCTGCAGAAAACAAAGATATTTGAAGGTTGCATGATGTATTTTTGTTATGCAAGTCAATGGATTTCAAAACTTTCGAGCTCCAAAAAGGACGTGAAGGCATCTTAAAATGTTGTGGCTGGTTGGCAGTGGTTTATTACATGTCTTCTGAATTGATACAATCACTTTGGGTGAGAAACGGACCCAAATTTAAAGGAATGTTCTGGATTTAACACAAGTTAAGCTCAATCAACAGCATTTTTGGCCTAAAGTTGATTATCACAAAAAATTATTTAAAATTTCTATCCTTTTCTTAAAAAAAGAAGCAAAAGTCAAAGTTACAGTGAAGCACTCACAATGTAAATAAATGGGGCCAGTTTTTTAGGATTTAAAGGTGGAAATGTGAAAATTATAATTTTATTAAATCACTTACATTAATACTTCTGTTAAAACTCATGTATTTTTTGAGCTGTACGTTGTTTAAATAATAATTTTTACAGTCATTTTAGTTTTTTTTTAAAAATTGCGTTGTAAAATTGGCTATAACTTTACACAGAAAAGGTTAGTAAGTGATTTTATCACACTAAAATCATGTTAAAACACATTGTTTATGTCTTGTGGATATAAATTTGAAAAGTGTATTTTAACATTTACTGATTGGCCCCCATTCACTCCCATTGTAGTAAGTGCCATTTTTGCTTTTTTTTTTTTTTTTATCCCATTTTTCTTCCAATTTGGAATGCCCAATAAACACAATATTGTATATTAATTAGGGTTGTCGATTTAACGCGTTAAAAAAATAACGCAATTAATCGCAATTCCACCAGACCGTATTAAGGAAGATTCCTGAGAAATGCAAGCTTGTAGTACCACATGTTTTCTCCAGAGGGCAGTAATGTATGGGCAACACACAGTTTATACAGTGAAGAAAACAACCATCCAGCAGACAGCACAATTCAAACACGCGTTATGTTCTTGCGTTCAAAACACTTGATGGAGTGCAAATTCGAACTTTAAGGAATCTCAAGATGTGTTTAAATGAGTATTAAACTATATTTAACTTGACACAGTGACCTAAACATTTTATGTTTATGACACAACGCACCCGAGACGCTACACAAGCATGTCTGACGCAGATGTAAATTGACGGGTCCTTAAACAAGCCCTCATAATAAATCTCCAACTGATTGCTGTGAACTGTGTGCCAATGATTGGATTATGGTCAATAATATGGTAGTAAACAATATATTGTATTCTAAAGCTGATTTTTGTATCGTCTTATCAAACTGTTCTGCTACAAGAATGTAATGCATTTTAATTATCTGAATATTTTTTATTTAAATATATATATATATATATATATATATATATATATATATATATATACATTTTTCAATATTTAAAGATAACTATGTATAATTTCATCATTATATATTGAATTATTGTTATATGAGGGGCTTTCTCAGCAAATATTTGTATATGCGATTAAATGTGATTGTTCGTGATTAATTAATCAGGACACCATGTAATTAATTTGATTGAAATTTTTAATCGATTGAGAGCTCTAATAATAATACCAGGATTGAATACCTGGCAACTGCATGCAGCATCAAAGAATCACCCATCTCTAAGCCTGCACTGTTTAATAATTACTAATTTCTCACCCAGAGCGATCGTATCACTTCGGAAGACATGGAACATGTTCCTCATTTGTCAGTCGCTTTGGATAAAAGCATCTGCTAAATGACAATGTAATTGTGGATGTGGATTAAACCACTTGAGTCATACATTTATGCTGCTTTTATGTTCTTTTTGGAGCTTGAAAGTTTTGGACCCCATTGATTTACATTGTATGGACAAAAATACATCCTACATCCTTCAAAATATCTTTGTTTGTGATCCATAGAAAAAAGAAAGTCATACAAGTTTGAGACAGCATGTGAAAATTATGAGAGACTTATAATTTTGGGGTGAACTGTCCCTTTAAACGGGTTGTGTTATTATTCAAAATGACAACTAACTTGCTCAGCAAGATTCTCTCTTTAAACTGTTGCTCCACTATGACAGTGGTTGACCTAAGAGAAAATGTACCATCTCTTGGGGCAAGTCTTAAGAATGCCACGCATAGTTGAGTTATAAATTACCCTTGGGGGTGGCTGTGACTCAGGTGGTAGAGCGGGTTGTCTAAACGCAGGGTTGATTCGATTCCCAGCCCAAACGACATACATGCCGAAGTGACCCTTGAGCAAGACACTGAACCTCAAGTTGCTCCCAATGGTAGGCTAGAGCCTTGCATGGCAGCTCTGCTGTCATTGGTGTGTGAATGGGCGAATGAGATGCAGTGTAAAGCACTTTGAATACCATTAAGGTTAAAAAGGCTCTATATAAGTGCAGACCATGTAATCCAACTAGCTAGAAGCATTTGCATTCACATACTTCCATAGAGCATGTTTTGGCCTAACTCTCTCCCTCTTTCTCTCAAGTGCGGTGTTCACATGGACTAATCTCTTAGTGGTGGTGGTGGAATTGGACGGTTCCGAGCTGGACGCCCTAGATCTGGTTCCCATGGTAACTAATGTAGTTCTAGAGGAACATTACTTGATTGTGGGAGTGGTGGTAGTCGTGGATACGGGTGTAATTCCCATCAACTCTCGTGGAGAGAAGCAGCGCATGCACCTGCGAGACGGCTTCCTTGCCGACCAGCTCGACCCCATATACGTGGCTTACAACATGTAGAAACACACAAACAGAGAGAGGCTCATTGTCATAAATACAGGCACGACAACAATGATTTACAGCACTACCCTCATACTGTCAGCACTTCTGTCAGCAGTAGATTGAGCACCCTCAAAATAGCAAACACACACATACACACACTTATTCACAGAGGGACTTGAAAGGACTGCTGTAGCATATCTTAAATTTGTATTTTTTATTTTTTGTTTGTGTTGCTTATTATTTCGATAGTGTTGCTTTTTTATCTTGTGTATTAAGTTTTGATTTAAAGAACAAAGAATTTTTATATATTGCTGTTGCCAACTAAATTCATGTAATTTGTGTTTTTATAACTGCAATCACATCTAAATATATACATGTCATATTTGGGCTTCTATGTGCTCTTTCTTGGCATATTGATGTTTTATGCTTGTTGTTGTCTTTGTTAATACACTTTTTCCAAGTTGTTTTAGTATGTCACATACCAACTCATTTAGCATGTTTGTTATAATTTTGCAGACACTAATGTTGACTTTTCATAACTGTTAATTATGTACAGAAATTGATTAAGTTTTGTTTTTAATTGTGTCTTGATTTTGCAGTATCATGTTTGTGATCTAATCATTTCGGCTAACATATTTAAGGCTATTTTATCATGTCTGTGAAAAAGATCATTTCTGCACTGTGAGAAAACAGAGCAATGTCAACTAGAATTTGCATTCTAGATTAATTGCCTTGATGCAGTTGATCTATACTGTTTTATGTTTATAGCTAAAGAAATGGAAAGAATGAGAAAGTGGACATATGCAAAATATGTTATCATATCTTTATTTATTTTTGAAGCTTTCTTGACCTTGTAAGAAACTAGAGCACTTTGATTCAGTCACTATGTCTTTTCATATGTCAATAAAATATTTTCAGCTATTCTTATTGTGAAAGCTGTCTTGCCAACATTTGTGAAAGAGGGTCTCACATTCTACATTCACTGTCATCTAGTAGACACATTACATCAACGCACCAGCACTGAGTTCCAATCATAGTATTTTCCTATACTGTACCTAGCTGCGGCACATTGACTGAGCTGAAAAGTGTATCACTAAATTACTCAGTCATCTTGGGCCAAGGTGGTTCTACTGACTTATTGCATGCCCACTTAAAGCCTATCCCACATCTACACATCACCTCTTAACCAAACTGCCCTCAGTGAGGCGACTGAAGACAATAGCAACCAGAATCACTACAATAAACATCTTCCCTGAAATCCTCCCTGACTTTATGTACAATTTCTATACAGCACACCCTGCTGAAAAACAGCTAAAACCAGATGGTAGATGGTTTAAGCTAGTGTTCCAGCCTGACCAGGTGGCCAAACAAAGGGGGTTTATCTTGGGCTCATTGCTGTTTGATTTGTTTATTTTGTTCTTTAGCAGTGCAGGCTAAGGTATTGCAGGACCCAGGGTTTCCCAGCAGAACATTGCCCAGAGTATCAAACTCCCTCTATTTGCTTGTCGTCTTCTCACAGTGTATCCTGGTGCCATCACTTCCCCAGGTAAAAGACACACACGTACACGGCCATCCACGTGATGTAAAAGAAAACGTCTCATATATTTATGTAACCTCATTTCCCTGAGATGAAGGGAACAAGACATTGCATCACTAAGCTGACGCTACGGGCAGTGTCCTTCTACACAACCTAGTTGAAATCTTTCAACAATAACGGCAGTATTGGCTATGGTATTTAAGCCCCACACTTTTAGACATGAAGCTGTCCGGTATAAAAGCAGGTGCACAAACACCATTTCTCAGAATTTTCAGAGGGCATAAATACATGTTTTGCCAAGTGCTCTAGAGAGAGATAACTTGCTATGGGAGAGACATTATGTCTAGATTGTAAAACATTGCAAATGTGTTTTGAAAAAACCATCCTGCTGTAAACATATGTCTTGTAAGGACACTGGTCGTCCATGCCTATGAAGAGGCCATACCTCTATTTGAGTGTACTTTAACACCAATTGGGCAATTCGCACCCTGTGACTCATAATCGACTTGCATCAATGATCCAGTGAGAAAAGTCTTTGCTTGGAGATGGACATTTCTTTCATGCATCCTCCATAGGCCACAAAGAGCTGCTCAGGCAGTCTGAATTGGCGGGTGCGCTCAACATATGTGGGTCTCTTACTGTGTCTATTGTCCTGTTCATTGTCAGTAATTTATTGTACTGTCCCGTACTTTTGGCACACGTTTGTACGTGGACTTTATATAGGTATTTTATTTAGTCTGTATAGTCTCATGTGGTTCTGTGTTTGTCCTATGTTGTTTTACGTAGCGCCATGGTCCTGGAGGAACGTTGTCTCGTTCCGCTGTGTACTTTACTAACTGTATGTGGTTGAAACAACAATAAAAACCACTTGACTTGACTTGTAGTGCTCACAAAGGACATAACAAATGCAAGGACTGTTCCTCATCCAAATTGAATTGGAGGAGGCAAAAAGGCTTGAAGATGAACCACCTGCACTCTGAAGGGTGTTGTTAGAACCTTAGGCACATAGCCTTTCCTGGGTTTGACAGTGGTTTTTGAAAGACCCGGACCAAACTCCAGACATGAATTACCAACTGACAGTGCATGTAAATCACCGACCCATTTTACTGAGGCCAAAGCCAGCAGTTATGCGTTCTTAAGAGAATGCTCATGTAATTCCAGAGGCTTGAAGGGAGGCCCTGTGAGCACTTTTAGGACCAATGCTAGGTCCCAAGTTGGGACTGTAGCCGGGCAAGGAGGATTTAGCCACCCTGCCCCCTTGAGGAATTTTATGATTAACTAATGTTTGCCTATAGAGGTGCTGGCTTCAGGTACATGATACACAGATATAGTCTCCACATAAACTTTGAGCAATGACGGAATGAGCCCTGCTTCCAATCTCTCTTAAAGAAATGTATGAATTTCAGGTATGGGGCAGTTTACTGGGTCTTTGCCATGTGAAAAGCACCAATTAGTGAACACATTCCATTTCAGTGCGTAAAGGCGTCTCGTGGACGGTGCTCTAGCCTGTAAAATGGTGACAACTAACTTACTCAGCAAGATTCTCTCTTTAAACTGTTGCTCCACCATGACAGTGGTTGACCTAAGAGAAAATGTACCATCTCTTGGGGCAAGTCTTAAGAATGCCACACATAGTTGAGTTATAAATTACCCTTGGGGGCGGCTGTGACTCAGGTGGTAGAGCGGGTTGTCCACTAAACGCAGGGTTGGTTCGATTCCCGGCCCACAAGACATATATGCCGAAGTGTTCTTGAGCAAGACACTGAACCTCAAGTTGCTCCCAATGGTAGGCTAGAGCCTTGCATGGCAGCTCTGCTG
This sequence comes from Moxostoma hubbsi, assembly GCA_032164185.1. Classification (NCBI taxonomy): domain Eukaryota; kingdom Metazoa; phylum Chordata; class Actinopteri; order Cypriniformes; family Catostomidae; genus Moxostoma; species Moxostoma hubbsi. Next base: position 39,767,153 of record JAVLUX010000009.1, on the reverse strand, counting down.
TCATTGGTGTGTGAATGGGCAAATGAGATGCAGTGTAAAGCACTTTGAATACCGTTAAGGTTAAAAAAGGCTCTATATAAGTGCAGACCATAAATGGCAAATTATTCATGTAAATTTGTACACATTTTGGAACACAACTACGCATGTAATCCAACTAGCTAGAAGCATTTGCATTCACATACTTCCATAGAGCATGTTTGGGCCTAACGCTCTCCCTCTTTCTCTCAGTGCGGTGTTCACATGGACTAATCTCTTAGTGGTGGTGGTGGAATTGGACGGTTCCGAGCTGGACGCTCTAGATCTGGTTCCCATGGTAACTAATGTAGTTCTAGAGGAACATTACTTGAATGTGGGTGTGGTGGTAGTCGTAGATACGGGTGTAATTCCCATCAACTCTCGTGGAGAGAAGCAGCGCATGCACCTGCGAGACGGCTTCCTTGCCGACCAGCTCGACCCCGTATACGTGGCTTACAACATGTAGAAACACAAAATGTGGCTCATTGTCATAAATACAGGCAAGACAATGATTTCCAGCACTATACTCATATTGTCAGCACTTCTGTCAGCCTGTCAGCAGTAGATTGAGCACCCTCAAAATAGCAAACACACACATACACACACTTATTCACAGAGGGACTTGAAAGGACTGCTTCTCCTTATAGCGTATCCTGGTGCCATCACTTCCCCAGGTAAAAGACACACACGTACATGGCCATCCACATGATGTAATAGAAAACGTCTTGGTTATGTATGTAACCTTGTTTCCCTGAGATGAAGGGAACGAGACATTGCATCACTAAGCTGACGCTACGGGCAGTGTCCTTCTACACGACCTAGTTGAAATCTTTCAACAATAACGGCAGTATTGCTATGGTATTTAAGCCCCACATAATCAACTTGCATCAATGATCCAGTGAGAAAAGTCTTTGCTTGGAGATGGACATTCCTTCCATGCATCCTCCATAGGCCACAAAGAGCTGCTCACAAAGGACATAACAAATGCAAGGACTGTTCCTCATCCAAATTTAATTGGAGGAGGCAAAAAGGCTTGAAGATGAACCACCTGCACTCTGAAGGGTGTTGTTAGAACCTTAGGCACATAGCCTTTCCTGGGTTTGACAGTGGTTTTTGAAAGACCCGGTCCAAACTCCAGACATGAATTACCAAATGCAGTGCTTGTAAATCACTGACCCGTTTTACTGAGGCCAAAGCCAGCAGTTATGCGGCACATGTAATTCCAGAGGCTTGAAGGGAGGCCCTGTGAACACTTTTAGGACCAATGCTAGGTCCCAAGTTGAGACTGTAGCCAGGCAAGGAGGATTTAGCCACCCAGCCCCCTTGAGGAATTTTATGATTAAATAATGTTTGCCTATAGAGGTGCCGGCTTCAGGTACATGATACGCAGATATAGTCGCCACATAAACTTTAAGCAATGACGGAATGAGCCCTGCTTCCAATCTCTCTTAAAGAAATGTATGAATTTCAGGTATGGGGCAGTTTACTGGGTCTTTGCCGTGTGAAAAGCACCAATTAGTGAACACATTCCATTTCAGTGCGTAAAGGCTCCAGCCTGTAAAATGGTGATCACAATCGACTGAGCCAATTCTGAAAGTTTGGCCCATCATAACACACTTTTGGTAGAAGGCCGGCACTGTTCATGGTGCTAGAGCAGCCAGACCACAATGTGCATGCGCCTGAGGCTCCAAGTACAATGTGGAAAATCGCTTGAACCAGTACTAGGGAGATCTCATGTGTAACAGACCTAGCGGTATGACGGTGATGCTGATGCCATAAATCCCAGCATTCTCTGAAATTACTTAAGTAGTAATGTTCTTCCAGTTTCAAATGAGAAAGACACAGAAGAATGCACTTGTTCGTGAGGTGCACATACATGATCACGAAGTCGAGACAAGCTCCTAAAAAGGAGGTTTACTGGCTGGGGAAAAAGTGTGCTTTTCGCCCAGTTGACATTAGACCAGATTTTCCATATGGTAAAGCAGCAAGTCTCTGTGTTCCCTCAATAGTGTCTCTGATTGGCTAGTAATAACAATCACGAGGTAATTCAAAACACGCATACTGTTCATTTTCAATGGGACGAGCGCTGCATAGATAGATTTCATGAATGTGCTGGGAGCCAGAGACAGACTGAAATGAAGGACTTTAAATTGATATACAATTCCCTTGAACATGAATCTAAAAAGCTGCATGTAATGCTGTGTCATTTGTAAATGAAGTACTTGTCCTTCAGACCTAATGATGCAAACCAGTCTTGAGGACAGATGTGTGATAAGATCTGTTTCTGAGTTAACATTTTTGAACGGGCATGTTGCAAGCACGTTTCAAGCTTCTCAGAACTAGAGTGAGTCAAAGCCCACAGTCCTCCAGAATGAGGAATGGCTGTAAATCCCGCTGTGTGTGTCGCAGTCTTGGCATCTATCACGTTTTTGCGAGGAGACTGTGAATCTCTGCGTACAGCACTGGCTCATCCTGCAAAGTGCCGGTGAAGCGAGTTGGCTGGCATACAAACTGAATATTATGACGGCTGTGGCTGTAGCTCAGGTGGTAGAGCGGGTCGTCCACTAATCGCAGGGTTAGCGGTTCGATTCCCGGTCCACATGACTCCACATGCCGAAGTGTCCTTGGGCAAGACACTGGCAGGCTAGCATGTCAGCTCTGCCGTCATTGGTGTATGAGTATGAATGTGCGTGTATGTGAATAAGTGAATGCGACACAGTGTAAAGAGCTTTGGTAACCGGTATTAATTAATTTGAAACAACATCTATCATCTACTTTGGGCTCGTAACACCAGGACGGAGCCGTGGAAGACAGAACACAGTTGAAACAGGGCGGCCGACGTGTAAATTGGAGTGTATAACCACGTTTGGTCATTTTTAGCACCCAGTCGGAAATGCCCGAATGGGCTCGCTGCGCAACCACATAGCAGGACAGAAGGCAATTTTGTTTGTTCACTGTATGCTATAATGCGCCACTCACCATTGGGAAGTGGTTGTGCATATTGTGTGGGCTTTGAAACAGGAAAGAGCTCTTTATTGAAAAATTGTGAGTGTCGCTGAGGCAGCAGGTGTGGGGTTTTTAGCCGGGTGCTGGCCCGAGACAGAGCGGGAACGAGCTGGTTGTGATGAAGTACTGCTCCGTTTTGGCATAAAATATCTCATAGCCTGTGAGTGTTACTGAGTCTTGACGCTGCAAATCTATCCACAGAACCGCCGAAAAGGCCGGCTGGAGACACCGGAGCATCAAATAGAGCGGCTTTTTCTGCCTCAGACATTTCCGTGAGGGTCAACCAGATGTGACGATCCAAAACCACCAGGTTGCTCATTGACTTTTGTGGCTGCCAGTGCTAAGTCCTTAGCGGTGCGGAGCTCTTTGAACATCTCTGGATCATAACTTGTTCATATATTTGCTTGAGGAGCTTAGCTTGGCCTGCCGCTGGCAATCTGCAATGTGGCAGATCTGTGAAACGTGGTCGCTTGATGGTACTGCAAGAACCATTCATCAAGGCAAGATTTGTCAGGTTCCTCTGGAGGAGACCTCTCAAGACAGAGCTCTTCGACCGCCCTTGAAAGGACGCAAAGCATCTCCTTGTCAGTGGTGCATGCAAGCTCCTCTCCTCACTGAGGGAAGGGGTGGCAATGTCCTCCACTGACCACTCGCCAGATGCGGTGAGAAACATAACATCCCCAGAGTAAGAACTGGCAAATGTGACAAGGTCTTGCGCTTCTGCGGGCTGATGCTTGTCATGCACATACAGTATGGAGACTGATGGGCTCATGGGGCATCTGCTAGCTCGAGGTCCACCTCAAATTCATCCTGCTCGACCTCTAGGCCACGCCATGCCTCCTCATGCGATCCCTCGGGAGTCACAGAAGAAGTGGGTGGGAGGGCGTGGGAGGCTGAATCATCCCTCAGGAGGGTAATTCTGAAAAAAAGTGTCTTGAGACTCATGCCCTCACAGTGATGGCAATCTGTCTCTATGAGAGCTGTCTCTGCATGGGGGCAGCCCAGAGAGTGAATGAAGCTCTCATGCTGATCTGATGATGGTGGGATGTGTCACTTGCATAAGGAATGCTTATGGAACGACATCTTTAAAAAGATGTGAACATGTAAGCATCTCTTTTAGTTATATATATATATATATATATATATATATATATATATATATATAAAAATAAAAAAAAACCTTCCCAGTAGGTGGCAATAAACACAAAAAATGTGAATCACCAAAAACAAAAGAAGAAGAATGTAAATGTAAAAGTGAAAGTTGAGATTTATAGAAAAAAATTATCTTAAATATGGATTTGTTTCTCACTCACATTTATTATACCACTTCTGAAGACACGGATTAAACCACTGGAGTTTTATGGATTATTTTTATGCTGCATTTATGTGCTTTTATTTATTTGTTTGGAACTTTAAAGTTCTGGTCACCATTCACTCGCATTGTATGGACATACAGAGCTGAGAGTCTAAAAATCTTAATTTGTGTTCAACAGAAGAGAGAAAGTCATACACATTTAGTATGGAATGATGGTGACTAAATGATGAGAGAATTTTCCTTTTAGGGTTAAATAATTATGTGTTCTATGTCTTCATGTTTAGTTGAGTCCCCATGGTGGCGCTAACAGACCTTCC
>JAVLUX010000009.1:39755000-39757500 GCA_032164185.1 Moxostoma hubbsi | reverse complement strand
ATGTCAAAATAATAATTCTATCACTATAGTAACATGCCACACCCACTCAGGAGAGAGCTATTATTTGAAAAGGATTAACAAAATATCAGCAACAGCTGTTTACAAACGGTCACACACACAGACCACTCACACAAGTCTAAAAGTGATGATTCTGTGAAGTTGTGAATTTTGTGAATGAAGTGTTTATGAGTGTGCCGTTTATCATATGTCATATGAGTATCATATGTGTAAATTGCTGCCTTTCCCTTTCAGTTTGGAACACTACCACTGAAAGAGGCTGTTGTACAATGTCGTGTACCATGGCATATATGAATGCTTGATTCAAATTGGTTGACAGGCATTCCAGGGTGTTGAACATTGTTCAGTAACTGCTCAGCTATGAAGTAGTTCAAGTTTGAACACATTACTTTGTTAAAGTCAAATGTAGGGCTGGATATCGATACAGATTTTTGATAGATTCCAATTCACAAGCTTCAGTTCTGATTTTGATCTGATTTGATGTCATTCTGATTCATATATTTCAGTTATAATGTTCTGTTTGCATATGAGAGAAATTCTCTCTCAGCTAATGCTGTAAATTATACAGGGAACCTTCTAACTTGGTAGGTATATTACGAAAATATTCATTAAAAAAAAATAACACCAGGGCCCAAACTATGCAGTTCAATTACTATTTATGCAACAGATATTGTATACAGCCCAGCCAAAACCGAAGTAAACTTTAATGGAAAACTATAAGACCGATCTTGGGATTTTAAAAGTCAATATCGCGGTTTAATTGGAAAATGTATGTTGTTACCCAGCCCTAGTCAAAACAATGAAACAGGCCACTGGTAAAGCAAAATGGATAAAGTGAAGAAAAAATACATAGATTTTTCTAATTAATTTTAATATACAGTATATAGGAGTGAATGAATGAGGCATTTGTCAAGCCAAAAATACAGTAAAAATATGTGTGTCTCACATAATGTGTAATAAATAATAAAAAATGATATAATAACATAGTATGTGTTACTCTAATAACTGAACAAGCTACTGTTACTATTTTTAAAGTGATGCCTTTAAACTTGTAATGGTGGCTTTTAGGCTTTTCCTTAGCAGGATGCGTAGTCAGTGGCCTAAGAATATAATTAACAGGGATGTCATAAAATAACAATATATCGATTATTGATTGGCACGTTATTGTATCGATATATTTTTGAGGCATCGATATATTAAATTAGCTTAATTTGCGTGCTTTCCAATTCACTTGACCTTTCGTTTAATAGTGTGGCATTATAGAATTGGGAGACCACAAGAGGGTGATATAACATTTACTGAAATGTATATACTAAAAGCCGGTCACAATCCCACACACACACACTCACAAACACACAGGACGAGCTGATGCAGCACAGCATTCCAAAGTTATGAGGGTTTTTGAGCTTCTTCAAAAATGAACAAAGTGACTGACGAGTTTGCAGGTTAGTGTATGAAACTGGTATAACTGCGCAAACTGAACTATTAGAAATGGCGATGTATATTAAGCCATTTCTCTGTATGATTTCTTAAATGGGTCTTTCATTCAAGCTGTCAAACCACAAAAGTACATACTTGTAACTGAAAATACATTGTGTAGGCTATATGAAAGATACATATACTCAATATATCATCCAGTGATGGCTAGAGTAAATAATCTTTGTTCTTTGGTAATGATGTGGGTTCAATTTAATGGAAAACGAGTTTGCCAGTTGTGCTCCGTGGCACTGCAGAATGTTGCTGCTGAACGTTGGTGATGGGTGCGTATCTTTTGTAGAAAATAATCGTTTTGGATTTTAGAACGTTCCCTGTCATCCTCCAGATGCGTCCGGTGTCCCTTTAATTAACCCTGCTGCTCACACTTTACCAAAGTTGTGTTGAGAAATGTTTTTAAAAGATAAAGACTATTGTGCAACAAGCAGCCCAATTTATATCTGCAAATAATCCTGATTTTCTGTATATAGATAATCATTTGGAAAATCTTCCGATTATCGATGCATGGGAAAAGGCATCGATCCCAAACATAGTAATTATTCACACAAGCGTGTTTTAGGGGGGAAAAAAAAAAAAAAAAATGAAAGAAATCCCGACTGTCTCTGTCTCCTTCAGTTTTTTGGCTGCTGGTTTTACATGAGACATTTTTGGTCATTATTTATTTTATTTTATTGGTCATTATTGGTCTTTTTCAGTCAAAAATAAAGATTTAAGTAAGAACTTTAAAATTTGCAAAAGTTACCATACATATGAAATGTTTTAATCTCTTTGTTTAACGACATTAATTTGGGCTCATTAATATTAATCATGTTGTCTACGTCACAACGTGGACTGTGAAATGTGAGTGAAAACCAATGGGATTCGCACCGAAGCACTCAGCTGGCAGAGGCTTCCCCTGGGAGTTAAAGGCTTCATTTTAGGTGAACGTCTGCGGCTTTTTCCACTGCATTACACCAGGAGTGCTCACACTTCTATGGCATGAGATTTA
>JAVLUX010000009.1:38357500-38400000 GCA_032164185.1 Moxostoma hubbsi | reverse complement strand
GAACGGGCCAAGCCTGGCTGGGCCTCTTTTCTCTCTATGTTTTCTCGGCATAGAGCAAGAGCAGCCGGGGCCCTTACCGCATCGAGGGAAGGGGGTCTTACCCGAATTCCTATTCTTTCAGGGGGAAAAGACCCTGCGGAGGCCACACCCGCCCAGCAGGGGAGGTAAAGGTGGCAAAATACATCACATGGCCACTTTGGGCATGTGGGAATAAATGGCGCGGTGGTAGATCCAACCTCGAGGAGGGGGGGGGGGAGTTGCTACAACACGGCGACCGGAGGGCAGCAAAGGACTGCCTAAGGGAGACGCGGGTCAGCTCGCAAGGTGACCGTACCGCGGAAATACACAAAGGAGGAGTCCCGTAGGAGGCCTGATCTGTGGAGCACCTATTCCAGTAGGGGTAGTCGGAGGTACCCGTAGTGGACTGGGCCGGCAAGTTCCTCCGCTGAACTGTTGCGGGCCCGAGAGGGCTAGGGAGGAATCAACCAGGGACCTAAGCCCTCTGGGAAAGAAGCGCACTGTTCTGCCTCGGAGAGGGAAACGGCGCTGGAAACAAACGATTCACCTGGTCAGATCATCGGCGTGTACCGAGTTCTACGGGCTCAGACCTGAGAGAACACGGGACGAGACTGACTCAACCCTGAGATTGTAAAACCTCGTAAAGGTGTTAGGTGTTGCCCAGCCCGCAGCTCTACAGATGTCTGCTAGCGAGGTGCCTCTAGCCAGTGCCCATGAGGATGCCACGCTCCTGGTAGAGTGGGCTCGAACCCGCAAAGGGGGTGGCACGGCCTGGGTGTGATAGGCCAACTGAATGGCCTCCACCACCCAGTGAGACAGCCTCTGTTTGGAAACAGCATTCCCTTTCTGCTGTCCTCCAAAGCAGACAAAGAGCTGCTCAGAGCGCCTAAAGCTCTGGGTGCGTTCCAGGTAGGCACGCAAGGCACGTACCGGACACAGCAGTGAGAGGGCTGGGTCTGCCTCCTCCCGGGGCAGCGCTTGTAGGTTCACTACCTGGTCTCTGAAGGGCGTGGTAGGAACCTTGGGCACATAGCCCGGTCGAGGTCTTAGGATCACATGAGTGTCTGCCGGACCGAACTCCAGGCAAGTGTCATTGGTAGAGAACGCTTGCAGGTCCCCGACCCTCTTGATGGAGGCGAGCGCGATCAGCAGGGCCGTCTTTAGAGAAAGGGCCCTGAGTCCAGCTGATCCTAGCGGCTCGAAAGGGGATCTCTGAAGACCGGCGAGGACCAACGAGAGATCCCAGGAGGGGAACAGGTTTGGCCGGGAGGGATTTAACCTCCGGGCACCTCTTAGAAACCTGACGATTAAGTCGTGCTTACCCAGGGACTTTCCGTCTACTGGGTCGTGGTGAGCTGCGATAGCGGCAACATACACCTTCAAGGTGGACGGGGACAGCCTCCCCTCCAACCTCTCCTGTAGGAACAGGAGCACAGACCTAACTGCGCACCTCTGTGGGTCTTCTGCCCGGGAAGAACACCAATTCACGAACAGACGCCATTTCAGGGCGTAGAGTTGCCTGGTAGAAGGGGCTCTGGCTTGGTTGATCATGGCTACGACCGTGGGTGGTAGACCAGCTAGATCTTCCGCGTCCCTTCCAGGGGCCAGACGTGGAGGTTCCAGAGGTCTGGGTGCGGATGCCAGAGCGTGCCCCGTCCCTGAGAAAGAAGGTCCTTCCTCAGGGGAATACGCCAGGGAGGGGCTGTTGCGAGGAGTACGAGGTCCGAGAACCAGGCCCGGGTGGGCCAGTAAGGAGCCACGAGAATAACTTGCTCCTCGTCCTCCCTGACCTTGCACAGCACCTGTGCAAGAAGGCTCACTGGGGGGAATGCGTACTTGCGCAGCCCCACCGGCCAGCTGTGTGCCAGTGCATCTGCCCCTAGGGGAGCCTCTGAGCGGGCGTACCAGAGCGGGCAGTGGGAGGTCTCTCGGGAGGCAAACAGGTCTACCTGGGCCTGGCCGAACCGTTCCCAAATCAGCTGAACCGAGTGGGGGTGAAGCCTCCACTCTCCTCCAGGCAAGCGTTGTCGTGACAGCGCGTCCGCCATCACATTGAGGTTGCCGGGGATGTGAGTGGCACGCAGCGACCTGAGTCGGTGCTGGCTCCAAAGGAGGAGACGACGGGCGAGTTGCGACATGTGGCGGGAGCGTACACCGCCTTGGTGATTTATGTACGCGACTGCAGTGGTGCTGTCTGACCTGACCAGGACATGTTCGTCCCGAATTAACGGGAGAAACTGCCGCAGGGCTAGAAGGACGGTCAACAACTCGAGGCAGTTGATGTGCCAACGCAGCTGGGCCCTTTTCCAATGGCCTGAGGCTGTGTGCCCGTTGCAGACGGCGCCCCAACCTGATCTGGAGGCATCGGTCGTGACCAGGACGCGTCTGGACACCTGCTGTAGGAGTAATCCAGCCCATAAGAAACAGAGATCTGTCCAGGAATTGAATGCTTTGCGGCAGGCGGGGGTGATCGTTACCCGGTGCGTGCCGTGGCACCATGCTCGTCTCAGGACTCGAGTCTGAAGCCAGTGTTGGAGCGGTCTCATATGCATCAATCCCAGCGGCGCGACCGCCGCGGAGGATGCCATATGCCCCAGGAGCCTCTGGAAAAGTTTTAAAGGGGCCGCTGTGCCCGGCCTGAAGGTGGCCAGGCAGTTCAACACTGACTGGCTGCGCTCGTTGGTGAGACGCGCCGTCATTGAGACCGAGTCTAACTCCATCCCGAGAAAAGAGATGCTCTGAACTGGAGTGAGCTTGCTCTTTTCCCAGTTGACCTGAAGCCCCAAGCGGCTGAGGTGCCTGAGCACCTGGTCTCTGTGAGCGCATAGTGATTCTCGCGAGTGGGCCAGAATGAGCCAGTCGTCGAGGTAGTTGAGTATGCGGATGCTGGCTACTCGGAGCGGGGCAAGAGCTGCCTCTGCGACATTCGTGAAGATGCGAGGAGACAGAGACAGGCCGAAGGGGAGGACTTTGTACTGATACGCCTGACCATCGAATGCAAACCGCAGGAAGGGGTGGTGTCGAGGCAGGATGGAGACGTGAAAGTACGCGTCCTTCAGGTCTACCGCTGCGAACCAATCTAGATGCCGGACGCAGGTTAGAATGTACTTTTGCATGAGCATTTTGAACGGGAGTTTGTGCAACGCTTGGTTGAGAACTCGCAGATCCAAGATTGGTCGTAAGCCGCCGCCTTTCTTGGGCACGATGAAGTACGGGCTGTAGAAACCCTCCTTCATCTCGGTTGGAGGGACAGGCTCTATCGCGTCTTTGGCCAGAAGAGTCGCGATTTCCACGCGCAGGGACTGGGCGTGATCGCCGTGTACTGCGGAGAAGCGGACGCCCATGAAGGGGGGCGGGGGCCTGGCAAACTGAATTGCGTAATCGAGTCGGATGGTCCGGGCCAGCCAGCGAGAAGGGTTGGGAAGTGAAAGCCACGCATCCAACCTCTGCGCTAGGGGCACCAAGGGGACGATTAATTTTGACGTACCCGGCAGGGCTTCGCAGCGGTGCGGAGCAGGTAGGGCAGCGTTGGGCGGCAACGGGGCGACCCGCGGCTGGGGTGCCGAGAAAAGACTCAAAGCACTTACCTTGCTCCGCACACCAGGCAGGGGGCGGGTTAGCGACTGAGGAGGAGGTCCATAGGCGTCCTCTGGACTCGTCAGAACCGGCTGGCCGGGGAACAGTCGTGGGGCTGGAGATGGGTGGTCCATGTCCAGGGAGCCGGGACTGTTGAGATCTAGAGGCAAAGTACTGTGAGAACGGCATTTGCAGGCCAGGTGACCCAGAGACATAGGAAATAGCTCTTTTACTGAGAATGTGGGTACCGCACCCCCATCTAAGGGGGGGCGGCAAATTAAATTGTTTAACAACAAAAGATTCTCCTCCCGGCCCTCCACCGGGGGACGGAGCGGTCTTACCACCTCCGGAGCTAACGTCTGTGTCACTGGGTCGTCCATCTCAGGACCGCCTGGGAGCCTTACGGGTCCTTGAGGGAGTCCGGGAGACGGGGGGCGTCTGCTTCCTGCGGTGTGCTCGATGCTGGGGCTGAGAGCTGGGCCCGGGTTGAGGCGGAGCAGGTTTCTTAGCCGCAGGGGGACGCCCTCGGCGAGCAGACGGGGCAGTGGCCTTGGCGGCAGGTTTGCGGAGAGGCAGGATATGTGAGATGGCCTCCGTCTGCTTCTTCACCGCGGAGAACTGCTGGGCGAAGTCCTCGACGGTGTCGCCGAAGAGGCCAAGCTGGGAGACAGGGGCGTCGAGGAAGCGAACTTTGTCGGCCTCGTGCATCTCAACCAGGTTGAGCCAAAGATGACGTTCCTGGACCACAAGGGTGGCCATCGCCTGTCCGAGTGCCTGCGCGGTGACCTTCGTGGCTCTGAGGGCGAGGTCGGTCGCTGAGCGCAGTTCCTGCAGCACATCGGGGTCAGGGCTACCCTCGTGCAGATCTCTGCGCGCCTTGGCCTGGTGGACTTGCAGGAGGGCCATGGCGTGCAAGGCGGAGGCGGCCTGTCCCGCGGCGCTGTAGGCCTTGTGGTTGAACAAGGATGCAGTCCTACAGGCCTTGGAAGGGGGTACAGGGTGCCCGCGCCAGGTGGTAGGGTCACCGGGACAGAGATGGAGCGCAACCGCCCTATCCACCTGGGGAATCGCCGTGTACCCGTGGGCCTCTCTGCCGTCGAGGGTAGCGAGAGCGGACGAGCAGGGCTTTTGACGGACGGAGAGCGGGGCTCTCCATGACGACGTCAGCTCGTCATGCACCTCCGGGAAAAACGGGACCAGGGGCGGCGTGGCTGTGAGCGGCGCCCAGACCCCAGGAACCAGTCGTCCAACCGTGACGGGTGTGGGGAGGGTGGAGGTTTCCAGTCCAACCCCACCCCGACGGCGGCCCAGGCAAGCATGTCGGACATCTGCGCATCCGCCTCAACCTGGGCGTGCTGGCCCGAAGGCGGCAGCCCAGGGGAGGAGTCAGCGTCAGACACCGCGCTCTCCGATGGAGTGGCGAGCTCATCGGCTTCGAGCTCTAGAGGATAGGCAAACCGGCCCGGAGGCGAGTCGCCGTTACCTCAAGACATTGGACGGAGGTCAGCGAGCGTGTCGGGGGGCGGCTGGTCCGAGGGGGCGGCAGCCGCATCGTCCTCAATCCCGTGGGAAGAGGGAGCGATACGGGGGGGCGGCAGGAGTGGCGTGCTTTCTGTTGAAAGCGAGCCACGACCGCAACGCTGCCACGGTCATATTCTCGCAATGAGAACATGAACCATCCACAAACACTGCCTCGGTGTGATCGGCGCCCAGACACACGAGACAGCGCCTGTGGCTGTCAGAAGCGGAGAGCACTCTACCGCATCCAGGAACTACACAGGTTTGAATGGCATCTTTATAAAGACGCGCCCTGAAAAGGGCGTTCAACACCACTGTGTATTGCTCTTTTAGAGAAATAAACTCTTTACGAGAAAATTGCTCTTTAATAAACTCTTTTAAACCCTGCGCTGTCGAAGCGCTCAGGGGCAAACTGCACGCCGGCAGAGAAGAGAAAAGCCACTGAAGGTGCGCCGTAAATCCAACAGCAGCAGCGCGTCAGAGGATCAGAAGCAGGGTAAGTTGTGTGTAGCACAGCAGACAGCATTCACACGACCATCGGCTCCGAAAAAAATTACTGAATGAACGAGCGTATTTCTCTCGCCTTTATATCCGTATCCGGAGGCGGAGTATGCAAATACTGTTTGCCAACTCTCATTGGCCTTTTTTCATAGATCAGAGGTATCTTTCGGCGCTCAAGAGAGACCCCTAGTGTCGCTTCTTCGACACGACGTCGAAGTGAGCGACAGACGGGGAATGACTATTAGGATATACCAAAACAAAAAAGATTGCATTACTCCTGAGATTAAGCATTGCATTAAATGTAAAAAACAACAACAATAAAATAGAACTTTAGAATAGAGCAGTTCAATGAGATCTAAGAGGAAAATTAAGGGAAGCCAGAGAGCAACATAGTTTACATGTCAGAGAAGCTGTCTCAACTAAGAACTGTGGGATGCAGTAAGAGAAATGACCAACATGATCTCTGATGTTAAACATAAAAATAAACTAAAGAAATGGTCTTCGATCCCAGGTCTGTTGGTGACCATTTTGGCTCTTATGGGGGGGGGTATATTGGTATAGGGCATCTGTGCAATATTTAGATGTAGGGCATTTGTACAATATTTTGGTGTAGGATATTTGTCATTCTTGTGCTAAAAAGGCTAACATGAGTTAAAAGTGCTAAAAAGGCTAGACACAGTGCAATAAATACAGTTGAGATTGTCCGGATGTCACTGACATACTGACGTGCTGACATAGTAGCAGAAGAAATCTGGAAAATTTAATGAAAGAAGGGCATCTGTTCAATATTTAGGGATAGACATCTGTACAATATTTAGGTGTAGGGCATCTATGTACAGTGCATTGTACAATTTGTGTGTGTGTGTGTGTGTGTGTGTGTGTTCTGGTGTTTATATAGATCTAGGTGAAACTGCATGTTAATTGTAGTTTGATTGTACAGTATATGTGTTCTGCTATGTTGACTGTGTTCTCTTGAATGCCCAAGACAAATTTCTCCTAAGGAAGACAATAAAGGCTAATCGAATCTAATCTGATATTAATTTTCACAGATTACAAAGAAGAAGAAAAAAGAAAAATGAGAACACATGATATATACACTGTATTTATAGAGAAAAATATGCTTATTTACCAACATTTCCAGAAATGCCATATATACAAAAGAAAGGCTTATATTTGTATGCAACATCATTGTTGTACACAAATTATATAGACTACAAACTTTCCACAACACATCAGCATGTTTAAAATTTGCATGCTTGACCTGAAAAAGGTAAAAAATGTCAAGGATTACAAAAAAGGTTTAAATAACTTAAAAATGCAAATGAGAGCTGTGTTTGACAAAGTGTGTAACTGACAAGAAGTCTGTAAAAATCATAATTTGTTCATGACCTTAATTGAGGAATAGTCATAATTTAAAGGAGGAAAACAAAAATAGGTTAACTATTAACAGATAGCCCAAAAATGCAAATGAGAGCTCATTTTTAACATCTGTCTGACAGTCTGTTGCTACTGAAAATAAGTGCGGATAAGCTTTTTTTTACCTTCACAGGATAGTGAGAAACCAACATAACGTGTTTAATATTATCATTTTTATTTTATTTTGGGTCTGTGCAGCTGCCTTTGAACATGACCCGCATACATCATAATCATAATAGAAATTATGTACACACATACCACAACACATCAGTGTCCACACTTTGTGTGCATGTTCGTGACCCATAAATATGGAAAAGTCACAACAAACATAGGTTAACCAGAATTTCATACAACTCAAAAATTTACATGGGTCAAACTGACACCAAAGATAATATGAGGGTTAAAAAAACCCCACCCTAAGTAGTCCATGCCACTTGTGCATCATATGCCAAGTCTCCTAAAGGCATACGGTCAGTTTGTTTGATGAACAGACAACATTTCAGTTGTTATTCACTCTCAAACCAAAACAAATCAATTATTTGTTGATATATCATTGGCAACTCATGTATACAGAGCCCAAATCAAATATGGCCAAACCTTATTGGTTCATTTACACAGGAGTCATGTTGGACTACTTTTATGACAATTTTGGGTGCTTTTTAAGCTTAAAAGTGAGGCACTATCCAATGTTGTTGTATGGAAATCAGCGATCACAACATCATTTAATTAAAATGTAACCCATGGACCTTCACAGTACCGCCTGTTGGCGTCATGACTTTAGGAATTATTTTTTTTTTTGCATGTCTCACCCTTCTTATAACTGTAGCACTTTACAATGACAGCAGAAGTTCACAATCCATAGAAAATGATATTTGCCCCCCACTCAGGAACATTTTTCAGCTCTGCAGTGGGAAGCTAAAACACAGAACTGGCAGAGAGAGAAAGAGAGAGGGAGAGAGAGAGAGAGAGAGAGAGAGAGAGAGAGAGAGAGAGAGAGAGAGAGAGAGCATGGCTCACTGCACCCACTGCACCAGACAGCAGCTCCTGGAGCCAAACCTACACCACAGAAGCATCTGACTGAAATGAGAACGCTCACCCTGGTAATTGCAAAATACCTCCTGGTACAGATATGAAGACACACTTCTTTGTCCTGTTGAATTGAAGGCAGAGAAGCACCATATCAGCAGCCATTATTGTCTGGAATGGATGGGGGTAATCACTCGTGCTCCTCAGAGTTCTGCAGGGGTAATGAATTGCTACTCTGTGTCTCTTGGACAAGAGCCACGCAGAGTTTCACTTGCACCCATGGCCATTGTTCTGCAGGGATATAATAAGAATTCCCAGTATGACAAATACAGTATATAGAGAGAAGATGAAGTGGCTGCAAGAAGAATTAGAAGCGTTTCTATTATGCTGCACAATAAGTATTGAACCTGGGAGATGATGGACTGCAACAAACTTTTGTTTTGACCCAGACAATTAAACAATAGCCTCAGCAGGTTTTCAGGTTCTTTTAAATACAGGTCCAAAAAGCAGATAAAAGCAGCATGAAAGTAATTAATAATAATCCAGTGGTTAAATCCATATTTGATATGATAGGTGTGGGTAAGAAACAGATCAGATCACTTTCACTTTTTAAGGGTTCTACTAAAAGATCCCTATATGGTTCTTTGAGCCAGGTTAATATATTAATATAGAACCATTAAGGGCTTCCCAAAATGCAATCATAACATTGGGTTTTTATTTCATTTAAAATGTAGTTTTTGTTTTATTACCAGAAGAATGTTTATTGAATATGTGAATTGATTAGTTCATATACTATATCACAAAAATACATTTAAGTATCATTAAGTAAAACAGTTTTATTAGTTAACAACAAAAGGCATAATTGGCACAATTCACTATGTAACACAATTTTTGTTCCGGGGTAGTAAGTGTTATTTCCTAATTGCTTATGCTTCAAAAGTATTATTCCCCACAAACTTTGCTTTTGTGGCCAGCACAGTGATATTTCCAATGAGAAAACGGGCAAATTTGTGTCTTTTTGTTCACATAAATTCAGAAAAAAACAACATGTGAATGAAAATTAACATCTATTTATACTAATGGGGCAGTGGTGGCTCAGACACCACTGTGTGGCCCTTGAGCAAGGCCCTTGATCCTATCTGCTCCAGGGGCGCCGAATCATGGCTGACCCTGCACTCTGACCCCAGCATAGCTGGGATATGTGAAAAATAAATAATTTCACTGTATATATGCAGAAATGTATGTATAATGTGTGACAATTGGCCAATTAAAATTAAAAATTAAATATTAAAAATTAAATAAAGTAATACAAAGATGACTAGAAAAGATTTAGAAGTGAGTAGTTTTTAGAGATTTATGATTATACTGTGTGACAGGGCAGAGGGCAGAGGGTGGGGCCGGGTCGTGATTTTACACATCCGGTCCCTTATCAGGCTAATCAAGCCTCCAAGAGGGATAAAGGCCGACTGCGGACTGTGATGTGACATAGAGAGAACGTTTACGGGAAGCTGTCCATCCTATGTGTGTGTTTGTGTCTTTTGGTTTTAGTTCTGTATTAAAAATATTATTTATATTGTCAAGCCGGTTCTCGCCTCCTCCTTTCCCTTAACCTGCTTTACATACTGTAAGTCACTTTCACGACTCAGCCCCCAAATGTACTCATACTTCAAGGCATCCAGCAAGGTCTTGATGTTGTTGTAATCCTCTTTGAGGTGCACTGAGTGAGCCAGGGGAAGAGTTAGGTGCTTGTTTCCATTATGGAGCAGCGTGGCTTTGAGGCTCCTGGTTGAGCTGTCAATGAAGAGGCACCAATCAATCTGGTTACAGGCGATTCCGATTGCCTCGAACAGACTGGTCACTTTTGGCAGAAGCAGAGCCTATCTTGACGGGTGAAGAAGCTGGAAAAAGGTTGGTGATATTTCCTCTGATCAGCGACTTGCACACTTTCATCCAAAAAGTTCCACTGCTTGAGCCTAGATGTCAAAATTTCGGCTTTGGACTTGGTGAAATCAAGATCTCTAATCATGTCGTTGAGGTCTTTTTGGTTGGGGTAGTATGGGTTTCTCTCCTCAGCTCCATCTCTGAAATTGTCATCTGGATCTTCAACATCTTCCTCGCTCTCTGACTTGCTGCTCTCTTCTAATGACGGCTGCTCTCTCTCCAGGGAAGTGGGTACGGGGAGTTCATGGCAGTGTGGCACCGGGGGGATGGATAAAAGTAGGTCTGGATACGTGATAGCAGGTGCATTCTTGCCAGTCCGCTGTTTGGAAGGGTTCACTATGCTGAAGTAGCAGTTGCTTGAGTGGTCAGTAGGTTCCCGCCAAATTTTTGAGAGAGCGAGCTTCATGGCTCTCTTTTCCCCTCTGAACCATACTACAAAAATACATTTATTTCACACATGACTAATGTGTAAGAGATTCTTGCAACATTTTTTATAATTTCTAAAAAAAAATGTAAACATTTTATTACATAAAATTCCGAGCAACAATTGTCCATCTTACCTTCCAGGTTTTTTTTTTTTTTGCAGTGCTCGCAGGAGAAAAGAGGTGCCCAGGGTTTGTCTTGATCTCCGAAAGGCATGCCAAAATATGCCTTGTAGGCCTCACATATCTTAGCAGATGCTTCCACATAGTACTTTTTCATTGTTGTCTTGATAAATTGGCCGCAGACATAGCAAAATGCATCTGCTGGATGCTTACAGCCTCTTGATGCCATCTCAGAAAAATGCAGACATGTATCCACTTAGGCATCTGGAACTAAACTGAACTGGTGGGCTTAAGGCCCCTGTATACTACTATTTATAGTACTGGAAAGTTCTAGAAGTTAATCCAAGTTTACTCAGCACTGAATCTATCTGGAATATTCTGTAAAATAGGTACATTTCAAAATATCACTGTCCTGGCCACAAAAGCAAAGTTTGTGGGGGATACTAGCCATTTTCTATACTTTTGAGGCATAAGCAAATAGGAAACAACACTTACTACACAGGAACCAAAAAAAATAAATAAATAAATTTACACGGTGATGCAATAGTTATGATAATTGACTTAATAAATCCACAGGTTTGTAATAATAAGCTTAAAGTTAATTAGTAGTAATATATACAGTGTGTATATATATATATATATATAAAACATTAACTATAAGTTAACATTATTACCATAAGTTAGATTAATACACAAGTAAATAACTAAGTAAAAATAAATAAAACAAATTACCTATAAAAAGCTGTTATTCAATTTTAGCACTGGGGCAGATACAGAATATTTTTTTTGCCACTGGTCTTACAAACATATTAAACAAAAGTTCTCTTCACTTCAGCCATCTCCATGTCATTTAATACCAACTCTCTGCACTCACTGAGGGGTCTTGACACCATATAAAAATCAGGTTGAGAATGGATGTGCTGATCCCTTTATATGTGAAACGTTTTATAGGCCAGCTGTCAGTATGCAGAGTAATTAAAAGCAAAGACACTGATACCTCTCTAAATTACACCTTAAAACTTACATGAGTATGAGTGTTGTGTTTTATCTGTACGAAGATGGTCAAATTAGTAATGCTGCACTCCAGAGACATTGGAAACATATATTAACCATTATTTAGTATCACAAAAGCCTTGATACAATGCAGAATAATGAGAAACAATAGAAAAATATGTACCTTGTATGACATTGCAGCTCATTAATATATAGCTATTTGTATGTTAATATTTGTAACATTAAACATACATGTTTTTACATTTGAGTAGACACTAAAACATACAATATGATTGAATAAAAGTCTTGACTTTGGATCTGTTCTTCACAGAAAGCTGTCTGAAGATTTGGATTATAGCTAACAAATGTATAGATTAATTTTATTATTGTTTTATTTTGCTTTTTGTGGTTTATTCAGTTTTTTGTTTTGGCATATTCTGAAAACTCCCTTTGTGTTCCATGTCAAACATAAAATTAAATGCTTAATAAATAGTTTTTATTCATTTTAACATTTTCAAGTTTAGTCATGGTTAAAGTGATATAATCCATTAAAACGCTGTATAGGATAGCAGAAATCACACAGAACTGAATGAAACCATTAAAATGTCATATAATGTCAACTACATTAAATAAATGTGATGGCATTTAACTAATCTCACTGAAAATAAATTAAATTTAACTGATTTATTAGATTAATTATTTAATATTAATCAATTCAAACAGTACACTTAAAGATTTGTACATTTATATAGGTGGTAAAATGTAAAATTATGACTTTTACCTGCTGTCAATAGGTCATTATTGTAAGTTTTATTGTCTATACAAACGTAAGAAAATTTACATTTGCTAGAACCAAACATTACGTAAGAGTACATACTTTGTAGTTCTCATGAGATCACGTTGCAATACCAATACTACCACCGGCTGTTGCTCAGGTGGTAGAGCGGGTTGGCCACTAATCGCAGGGTTGTTGGTTTGATTCCTGGCCCACATGACTGCATGCCAAAATGACCTTGAGTAAGACACTGAACCCCAAGTTCCCCAATTTTTAGTGCCTTGCATGGCAGCTCTGCTGTCACTGGTGTGTGAATGGGTGAATGAGACGCGTTGTAAAGCACTTTGAAAGTTTAAAAAGGCGGTATAGAAGTGCAGACCATTTACCAATATAAAAAAATTATGAGAGAATAAATTTTTTGGGGTGATATATACAGTATATATATATATATATATATATATATATATATATATATATATATATATGTATATATATATATATATATATATATATATATATATATATATATATATATATATATAGAGAGAGAGAGAGAGAGAGAGAGAGAGAGAGAGAGAGATTGTTAATTGCTGTGCACAATGGACAGAAAACAAAATGTGTTTATTGTCTTGACAGAGTGGCAGTTTCAAGATGCCCTAGAAGCAGCACTTGCCAAATTATAGGAATAATCACAAACACAAATGAAGATTTTTAGACGAATATCTCAGCTCTGTAGGTTCATACAATGCAAGTGAATGGTGACCAAAACTTTGAAGCTCCAAAAAGCACATAAAGGCAGCATATAAGTTAATATATACAGTGGTTTAATAAATGTTTTCTTACATGATGTAATTAATCTGGGGTGAGAACAGACTAAAATATAACTCGTTTCTCACCATAAATCTTACCATTGCAGTCTCTAGACACAATCAGGATTTCAAGCTCAATTACACTTCATAGATTTATAGGGACGATTTAGTTACATCTCAGTCTGTTCTCACCCAAAACCAACTGGATTGCTTCAGAAGACATGGATTAATCTACTGGAGTCTTATGGATTACCTTTATTGCTGCCTTTATGTGCTTTTGGGAGCTTCAAATTTTGGAGCCCTGATTGTGTCACAAAATTCACCTCAAAGTACTTACTTAAAAAATACTTCACAGTGAGTTAAGTTGTAATAGCACTTATCTATAATCAGTATCAATTGCCAGTGTAATTCACATTTATTAGTATTCTTCAAACCTGAGATCATGGCTGATTAATGATGTGGAATTATGTGACTATTTCACCTTTCTTTTGTAGGTGGGCTTTTTTTGTTAGATGTAGCTATAATAGATGTAAACACTAGGAAATGTACGTAATTGCCATGAAAACATCATGCCATATCCTCACAAATCTTTTAGACTCATTATTTACCTCAAGAAATGTTGCTCTCATAAGAAAACTAGTTTCTCAAGTGTTTCTACAAAGCACTTCTTGAGGAATTTCATGGTGAGAGAGTCATAGTATGAAGAAATACATTTTCTCAGCTCTGCTGAATTTAGCCTTGAATATTAAATTAAATACTTACTCATATCATGCACTCATTTCCTCTGTGAATTCCATTTCAAACTAACGTTACAATCTCATTGTTGGCTTAGTTTAAAGTAATAGTTCACCCCAAAAATTACAATTTTGTCATCATTTATTCACCCTCTTGTTGTTCCAAATCTGTGGAACACAAATAAAGATAAATTTATGGTTGGACTAACACTTTAATGTTAATTGGAAATTAACTAGCAAATTGGCTTTTAATCAGGGTAATAGATTTTTATTACTCAACACCTTTTGAAGCAGGCTGCTGGTTTCATCCCCCCTCCAGGGTTGGCTCCTGCCAGCTATAGGGTGGGCTGGGGGATTTTATAGGTGGGCATTTGGGTTACTAACATGGCGTAATTGTAAAGATCATAAGGCCAAAAATAACTACATTTTACACTTACACCCCATATTATATATATATATATATATATATATATATATATATATATATATATATATATATATATATATATATATATATATATATATATAATTAAATAAACTGATAGTCACTGTACAGCCATGGCCAAAAGTATTGGCAGTGACATAAATGTTGTGTTTCGCAAAGTTTTCTGCTTCAGTTGTTGTGGTGTTGATTCACATTGTTTCTAGATTATTGTGAAGAGTGATCAGATGCATTTTAAATAATTGCAAAAAGCTTCATTGGCCAAATAAATTTACTTTATCACAAAAACACAAATTTCACAGTTTTTTGGCCCTGGCACAAAATGACCAGCTAACATTATTTCACTAACCATATCAGCAGCACCTGGGAAAGTGTGAACGAGTACTAGTCAGGTGAAATCACTCTATCATTCTGATTGGATTATAAGAGCAGCCTGCTTGCTATAAAAGGAGGGAATAAATGCTTCCAATCATTGTGTTCTTGTTAGCAATGGTTACCTCTAAAGAAAGATGTGCAGCCATCATCGCTTTGCATCAAAATGGCCTCACATGCAAGGAAATTGCTGCAAAGAATATTGCACCTGAAAGAACTATTTACCGGATCATCAAGAACTTCAAGCAGAGAGGATCAACTCTAGAGAAGAAGGCTTCAGGACATCTCAGAGTGTCCAGCAAGTGTCAGAACCGTCTCCTCCTGAGGATTCGGCTACGGAATCGTGTCACCACCAGTGCAGAGCTTGCTCAATATTGGCAGCAGGTTGTGTGAGTGCATCTGCATGCTCAGTGAGGCGAAGACTTTTGGACAATGGCCTGGTGTCAAGAAGGGCAGCAAGAAGCCACTTCTCTCCAAGAAATACATCAAAAACAGACTTAAATTCTGCAGGAAGTACAAGGATTGGACAGCAGAAGACTGGTGCAAAGTTATTTTCTCTGATAAAGCCCCCTTCCAACTGTTTGGGACATCTGGAAAATCGATAGTCCGGAGAAGAAAAGATGAATGCTACCATGAGTCCAGTGTTGTGCCAACAGTGAAGCATCCTGAGACCATCCATGTGTGGGGTTGCTTTTCATCTAAGGGAGTGGGCACTCTCACAATTCTACCCAAAAACACTGCCATGAATAAAGAATGGTATCAAAACGTCCTGCAAGTGCAACTTCTCCCAACGATCCAGGAGCAATTTGGTGATGATCCGTGCAGTTTCCAGCATAATGGAGCACCATGTCACAAGGCAAGAGTGACAATGAAGTGGCACGGAGCCCATTACATTGAAATTTTGGATCCGTGGCCAGGCAACCCCCAGATCTTAATCCCATTGAGTGGACAATCCTCAAAAGGTCGAGTGGACAAGCAGAAACCCACAAATTGTGATCAACTCTGAGCACTAATAAGGCAAGAATGGATCACCATCAGTCAGGATTTGGCACAGAATCTGATATCGAGCATGCCAGAGCGAATTGCAGAGGTTATGAAGAACAAGGGTCAACACTGTATTATTGACTCTTTGCATATAGTATATTGAATGTTTTTTCCAATAAAAGCCTTTCAAACTTATGAAATGCTTATCATTGTGTTCCAGTTTACCATAGAAACATGTGAAAAAAGAATTTACAAATACTGAAGCAGCAAACTTTGCAAAACACAAAATGTATGTCACTGCCAATACTTTTGGCCACGGCTGTATATATACATAAGATTGAAGTAGGCCCTGACAACTTTACACTTTCAGAGTAATTATAATTATATCCTTAAAGCAAATTGCAAAGACAAATCAGAGTACCCACGAATGCAAGGATGGAGTGGAGAGAACTTAAATAAGGAAATTTGAAATAAGGATGGATTGAAAGGAAATATATTAAATGGAGAGATCAAGAAAATTTGACACAGATGGTAACTGCTTAAAGAAGTAATTACATAATATTAACTGATGACAACTCTTTCTGTTTGACAGAAATGTAATAAGCAATGATCCTGCCCCTCAAAGGCAAAAGGCAAAATAGATTTATGAATGAAATAGGTCTCTTATGATCTGTCAGACAGAGTTTGTCTCGTTTGGTGCAATTCAGAGTAACCATTTTGCAGTAATGACAAAATCCACATCAAAATAATTCAAGCCATTTCTCAGTTTCAGTGTAAGTTAATGAGCATGGCTTTTGTCTTAAGCTGCATACACTGCCAGCGACAGGTCTCCAGTGGCTGGCGGTGAAGTCACTAGTGGCCGTTCCCACTACTGATTGCCTAGTAACGTTTATAAATGACATTCATTCCATTGCTGTTGACAGCGAATTGCTTTTCTTGCCGCTAAAAACAAACATGGAGGGAAAAGACTAAATATAAATGGAATCAATACATAAAATGCTTTATATCAAAGATGAATGAGAAACAAGGCGTGCTCTTTGCCATAGCGGCTGTTTATCTGCAGCGAAAACGCAAACGCCGATTTGTCTGGGTCCAAAAAACCATTCAATCTCGGAGTCAGATACCTTTCCACGCAGTATTTTTCTTAAAAATTTCCTTATACGTGGGAAGAGACATATCATAGAGCACTGGAAATTTGCTAACAGCAAGAATTAGCCTTTCATCCATCTTTCCGTTACTGCAGGAGCTGAGAGAGAGAGAGAGAGAGAGAGAGAGAGAGAGAAGGATCACGTGCGCTCTCCCGTCTTCTCTCCTATTGTCTGTCGCTTCCGTAAGTCGCTCTTCATTTAAATAAAGTTGAACTTGTCTCAACTTTGTCGCATCACTGGACACGCCCACATCTATTCGCCAACGGTCGCGACAGCTCTTGTCGCCGGAAGTCGCTGCGCTGCAGGGAGCCCTGCAACAGATGTCATGGCCCCCAAAAAGCACCCCACTGAACATTGTGTCTGTCTGACATAAATAGACAGAAGCAATTGAGACAGCCTAAATGGATAGATGAACTGTGGTGAATTCTCCAAGAAGCTTGCAACATCCCATCTGCCAACAACCAAGAAAAATTATGTCCATGTGTACCTAGGAGAATTAGTGCTGTTTTAAAGGCAAAGGTGTTCACACCGTATATTCATTTAGCTCTTTTAAGGTTACTGGACTTTGTATGACATTAAGTGATAAATGAAAACGATTAAATTTATTTTTGAAATTTTTGTTTTTTTTTACATATCTGTTGTGTGATGCTGAACTACAAGTTACCACGAGTTACTGTGACTTTTTGACAGTGACACCTCATCTGTTCATATCACTTATTTCTACACTTTATTATAGATTAGGGATTCATATCCATTCCATTCTTTCTCTCTCCCTGCTAGATCATTTCTCAATGCTCATTGTAGGCTGACTTTTCTTTTCTAAATGGAGAGCATGCATGTGAATTGAGGTTGAGATTGTCACAACAAATACCAACAACATGAAAGCTGGACAGTCATTTGATTTATAGAACATTTGTATCTCATAAGTTCATGATGGCATGCAGGTCAGTCATATTACTTGAAGAGTTTCAAGGAGTGCGCTAGAACACTGAGAAAAATGAGACATCACTGACGATAGAGCTGAAGTTTTTTGGGTCGCCAGAGGCAGATTATGTTTTCTGTGTCACCAGATGTGGAAAAATATCGCTAAAGCAGTCTACAAAAGTCACTAAAATTGTCCATAGAGGGCTCTTTTACTCGCAAAGATGGTCAAAAAGTCGCTAAATCTAGCGTCCAAAGTTGTTAAGTTGGATACACTTGTTTGCAGCATCTGCTTTTTGAATGTATAGTTGCTTTTGGTCAATGACAAAAATAGAAAAATACTACACAATTCCTGTGCTGTTTTATGATTGGATGGGCAGTCTATACAGCTCACCCTTGATGTTTGCAACACACAGCTTTTCCCCATATTGCATTTAACCAATGCACAAATAGGAAATAATAATAATAATAACAAATTAAAACCATGTTTACAAAATGTTTGATTGCGTGGGCAAGACGGGCTCAGCCCACTCCTGCTCATGCCTACATCTGGCACGACCCCTCGCTGAGATAAAATGTGAGCGCTACAGTAGAAAGGTTAACAGCCACTGAGGTAGAGCACGGTGGCTTAGCCCTACACTTTTCTCTTTTTCTGTCCACAGGCTAATAGGCACAATGGAGGCATCTTGACCCCATAAAGCACCCAGGGCTCTCTGCACCCACCCCTAGAAGCTCACTGCGACCTGTCACACTTGATCTACAGTTTAATTTGGTCCTGGAACATACAATTTCAACCTCCCATCACTGGTTGGTGTGTGGTTCTCTACCCTAAGAAAGGCCAATGGAAGCATGTACTGTATAAATATCCAGCTGAAATATAAGGCATGCCCTTGTCAGCATGAGCAGGGCTGTAATAACCAAACAGATCCAGGAGTGTCTGATCTGACCCCATATTGATAAACAGAACATGTTTCTGACTCACCAGTGGCATTGAACTATTTATCAGCACTGAGGATAAGAGCAGCATCACAGCTGCAGGCTGTTCTGCTGGCTGTTTAATTTTTATGATGGCTAGATGACGTTCTCATAGGCAGCCGAATTAAACAATAATAGGAGAATAGCCAAGGGCTAATGCTGTGTAAGGCTAGCTGACAAATAACATGGACAACTTTCTTAATTTAACCAATGTTTTATGTAAAAATGTGAATATGTAAGGGAATATCTAAAGGGTATATTTTAGATGCTGTGACTGGTTACCTTTTTTAATCACTTGTTTTCTCTAATTAGCTTGTTTTGCAGTTCACTTAAAAAGTCCTGCGGTGAAACAAATTAATTTTTGAAAGTACAAATGTTCCATGTAGCATCCCAATTAATGTAAGGTCATAAAAACTGCATGTATGATAATTATTTGAGACTTAGACAAACACTTTGAAAGCAGTTTAAGATGAAGTATAGCATGTCACACTACAGTACACTGCTGACTGTCACTTTGCGAAACTATATGTCAGCTATTCATAGAAACAAAGAGAATTCAGTAAATAAAAGTAAAGTTTGTGATTTATGGGAAAATTCTACAACAGAGCACATACAGTTTCTGACAGCCTGAAACCATTTACACCAATCAGCCACAACATTGAAACCACCTGCTTAATATTGTGTAGGTCCCCCTCGTGCTGCCAAAACAATGCCAACCCACATCTCAGAATAGCATTCTGAGATGCTATTCTTTTCACCTTAATTGTACAGTGTGGTTATCTGAGTTACCATAGACTTTTTCAGTTCAAACCAGTCTGCCTTGTTGATGACAGAGGTCAACAGAGAATGGCCAGACTGGTTCGAACTGACAAAGTCTCAGTACACTCCGTTCGCTCTGTACACTTGTGGTGAGAAGAATATCATCTCAGAATGCTATTCTGTGATGCGGGTTGGTGCTGTTTTGATGGCACAAGGGGGACCTACACAATGTCAGGCAGGTGGTTTTAATGTTGTGGCTGATCGGTGTAGATCTTCTGTATTATTAAATAAGCGTATGCATTAAAAAAAGTTTTTCTTTTTTTTAAAGGGGAAATTTATTGATGCTTCTACTCAAAGATTAAGGATTAAAGGCTGATGCTGCTTTGGTAGCTTAAGTCTTTCAGAGTTATTTTAAAAATGTTGCTACTGAACAATCACATTGAAAATTTTCTTTGCATTTTTTTTTTGCTATTTTAAATGTATAATAATGGGGTCACTATACACTTGGGTAATAATGAACAGTCTGGTCCCTTTTAGAGACACTTTGACACTAACAAAAAAGTACCATAGTGTAACATAAAGCAGTTCCTGTCCAGTTTGGTGGAACTAACTAATTTAGCTAGCTCCTATTTGCTTGGGTTCATGGCTTGGGTACCATCAAGTTTCTGTTTGTCTGTTAGGTGCAGTAATTTTGTATGACAGACCATGGAAATCTTTATGTTAAGTGTACAAGAATACATAAAGGTTTTGATGCTCAGTGATCTCTATTGCATTTCTTGCAAAGGATGTTACTAATAAACATGATCAGGATTGATTGATTGACAAATTTGGTTCCTGCTGACCAAGATTGTTTATTCATTTATACAGTTTCAGATCAAGCGTTGTTTCAAAAGTATTGTTGGTTTCAGATCTGCACTATGAGACCAAATTTGCCATTTCACTACCATTTGGAATAAATTATTATTATTTATTTTATAAGAAAGTTATTATGTGAAAACTTGATTTATTGTCAGTTTTCAATGTGTTCAGCAAAAAGAGTCATTACACACACAAGTATAATTTACAGTAGCCTAAATACAGGCAATAAATTATTTATAAATACCTATATATATACAGTAATGGTTGCCATTTTACAATGTATAAACAATAAAAGCAGCATAAACAGTAGTGAATTTTACAATATATTAAACAATTATAGGGAAAAGTGTTATATTTCTTAATTCTTTCTCAAGCACGGTCGTTGTCATTCCAGTTTCCATACTTTCCCATTAAGTTAAATGCTCCTGCATGCTCTTCTTGTGCCATAATGTCGTACATGACTAACAAACTGTCTAATGTGTAGCCTGAAAATAATTCTGCAGTTTGCTGTCCTTGTTAATCACATTACTGATATTTATTAACAAACCAGATGTTTAAATTATATTCATTTTGTTTTTATTGTGACACGAATAATGTACAATGAGATGTTATTAATGTTTAAATGCATATTTTTGGATTTCACAGAGAAAAGGTTCTACTCATGACCCGTCAGGATGGAAGCTGATATCCCTCCAAACATGGTAATTAATGAAGCAATGTAATAGTTAACCAATATCTGTACAAGAAATACATAGATTACGTCTAAATATACTGATGCATCAAAATAACCTGTATCCGGACATACAGCTGCAGCTGCATATGTGCCACGATTCAATGTCAGAACAGCAAAGAGGATAGGGAAGAGCGCTTGCAGACAAAAATGAATCATTCTTTGTTTTTGTGATAGTTAAGACTGTTTATGCAACTTCAACAAATTTGGGGGTGTGTTGAAGCGGTTTCGCCCAGGGCACCAAACAAGCTAGAACCGCTACTGGAGTGGCAAATTGACATCTAGACAAGATATGTTATATGATATTCTCCACAGTATGTTTAGGATCTACCATGTAGGGGTGGAAAGAAATTAAGTGGTAGATAATTTGGCAAAGAAGGCCTTGAGATACTCAATCATAAATATTAATGTTCCATTGAGTAAAACAGAAATTAAAGGATTGATAAGAGTAGGTGTGATTAAAAAAATGGGAGAAGATGTGGGATGGAGAATTAATACTCAAATACATTGTGGTGTTGAGGGGAGATATTATGGTGGAAGGAATGAGGATACAATAATATCTTGGCTGCGCATTGTGCATACTGCTTACATACTTATTATCTCCTCAGTGTTCACGATCCAGATCAGTAGGTGGCGGAAATACACCTTTTGTTGATTTTACAACCGCCATAAAACGAAATAGAAGAAGAAGATCTCACGAAGCAGAATAAGAAGCCGGTGGTGGTATGATGCTTATTCTTCTCACAAAATTATTCTGTCGCATTGTTTGGTACTCTTATTATTGCAGTAATGTATTTCAAGTCCTCACACCATGCACATTGCAACAGGTGTTTCATATGATGGAAATTTAGTGCGAAGTAAATCCATGTGTGTTGTTTGATTAGTCGTGCTAGCTTTGAGTCAGGCTATTACATACTGTCATTAATCTTTCAAAAGAAAAGTTAATTTAGACGCTGGGTTCCTCTGTTTAGATACATTTCCGGACATTCATTTTCTAGTGGTATGAATCATATTTCATTCCCATGATGTGTAATATTAAGCAGCGATCATATTATTATTATTATTATTATTATTAATTTACTCGTATGGTCGGTCGTTTTTATTATTTTCTAAATTTAATTAAGTTCTAAATCACAAAATCTAAATCACTAAATTGCTAAATGTGTTTTAAAAGAATGTTTTATAATGGCATATTGAAGAAGTTAATGAGAACCCGTAACGCTTGCTCGATGAGCACGCTGATTGGATACATCTCACATTAATGTCCACGCTAATCGCTCTGATTGGCTGAGAGTCAGCACGAGTTCCATTGTCAAATGTAGCTAGAGACACAAACAGAGCAAAAACATGTCAACGTCGTGATAAATTACCCGAATGACATTATTAGGTTAAATTTTTGAGTATAATTAGGAAAGTGACTTGTTTCAAAACATTGGAAAACAATAGTCCTGAAGTTTGATGCATTAAATTAATTGAAAGGAAAGTTGCACTGTATATTTAACTTTCTCTTCCAAAGTTTGACATGTTTATCTATACGAATTGATTGAGGTGTAGTGGTTTATGATTACATTTGAGTTTTCTCATCAAGCGGAGACTAAACAGTTTCATTTTCTCATGCTCAGGAAGGAATATGTGGATTCTATGTGCTGCACTGCTGGCTCTGGGCTCTGTCACCTCTGTGCATGAGGACTCCAAAGCTGTTACAACAACACTAACCACAAAATGGCCCTCTACACCTCTCCTGCTGGAGGCTAGGTTAGCTATACATGTCTTTGGAGCATGGACACAGACAGTTTGTTTGATATTACATGTTTGATTACTGCTGCTTGCGTATGATTGTCATCACCATTGTACCCTAGTACAAAACCCCAGCGTATAAGCAACTAATAATGTTGCTTTTTGTCTCTCAGTGAATTCCTTGCTGAGGAGAGTCAGAACAAGTTCTGGGACTTTGTGGAGGCCAACCAAAACATTGAAAATGAGCACGATGGTATGGTTTAATCTGAATCCCATCTTTTGCATTCATTATTATTAGAAAAAATTAACACGTTAACGCATGCGATTAGATAAGTATAACACGTGAATTTATCTTGATCACCATTAATGTATTTACCATTAATAAGGTATAACTTAACAGAATAAACACTGGTTGAATGGGTGTAACGTTTGCAATGTGTCTATCCAGAATCATTACACTGACGGACACACACACACACACACACACACACAACAGCGATTCCGTGTCAGTGATAAAATGGAGAAAGGAGCCCTTAATGCTTTTTGATGTACAAAACAAGCCCAGATGTATTTTTCAGCCTATGTAGGGTGCAATTAAATTACCACAGAATCACATCAAGTCTTGACTATCACAAAAACGCAGAATGAGACATTTTTTCTGCAAGCACTATTAACGTAGGCTTTGACACCTTGGCGCAAATCATGAAAACGGTTTCACGATTGCTGTACCAAAGTGGATAGCTGATTAATACTGTGGAGGATGAGAGTTTAAGAGATTTAATGCCAGTTTCAATGAAAATGTAACCTATCTGTAACCTATCTTCTTTTAATTAGTCAAACTCACACTTAGACTTAGGGAAATGTTTTTTCCCTATTTAAAATTAATTAAAAAATTATTTGAATTGGTGCTATTTTAGTGCATTTTTGTCTTTATACTGTGGAAGGCTTTGTTTGGAAAATGTTAATAAAGCATTATATTGTTTCATATGGTTTTGCCTTCTTTCCTTAAAAAAGAAGTGTGTGCTTTTTGACAGAAAAAGATGTATAGAGAGTCAAAATTCAGCACTTTCAAAATCTTCGAGTAATCATGTTTAAATACAAAAAAAAATGCAGTTAATCATGATAAAAAAAAAATGTCAACTGACAGCACTAATTATTATACATGCCTGTCTGTATAATATGAATCTATCAGCCTTTCAGATCTTTTGTTTGATCTGTTTCAGACACAGATCTGGCTTACTATGAGCTCATCCTGAAGCGGGCCAGTGAGCTTCTCAGTCAGGTGCAGCAGAACCTGCTCAAGTTCGCCTTGTCTCTGAGGGCATATTCACCCACTGTTCAGTCCTTTCAACAGGTCAGTGGAGCCTCTCATTGTAGCCTCAAAGTTGATCTAGAGGAAACCTGTTTAAGTTTGTTTGTTTATGTAGATCGCATCTAATGAGCCTCCTCCAACCGGATGTAAAGCTTTCTTCAATGTTCATGGACAAACGTGTTGTGACACAGAAAAGCTTAAAGCCATGATAGATACTGCCTTAGAACGGTAAGTTAAACAATGTAGCCATCTTTACATCAGCAATAAATTTTATTTTTTTTAATGATTTTATATGTACTCCAGACATGGTCCCTGACTTTTTCATGTTTATAAATGCAGTCAAACGCACTTATTTATTAATTGTTAGTATTTTAATTGTTTACTTTCAGACCAAAACCATACCTGTTCAAAGGTGATCACAAATTTCCATCATCCAATCCAGATGCACCCATTGTCATTCTTTATGCTGAAATGGGCACCAAAGAGTTCTCCAGATTACATCAGTTGATGTTGGCTAAAGCCAACAAGGGGCTGATCACTTACGTTTTACGACACTTTCTCTCGGTAAGAAATCTAGTCCATAAATGTTTAAGAATATTATAACAATATCGTTTTTTGGATCAAAATGAAAGGCTGTTAAAAGATAAAGAGCTTTCGAATGCACTGAAAGCCATCTTTTTATCTTGTGAAGAATTTGCTTAACCCTTCAAAGCTTAGAAGCTCTACTTTACAATGCATGTAGGAATTATGACCAAAACTGAACAAGTGCTTTGAAATTTGCGGAGAAATCAGAAGTGTTTAGTTTTGATAATTTATGAAAAAGTTTGCACTGTACATATTATCGTAATCAGTAAAAACAAACTCATAAAATATCCATGTGTCATATGTTGTTGGAAAGCTGTCAAAGAGTAGAATACAAACCTATTTGTTTTACTCAAAGATTTAGCAAGTTAAAGCTAAGTTATGTCTTTGACATTTGTTTCATGTGAACGTGTTGCTAATATGCTGCATTTTTGCTTATAACTTCACTAAAAATAATCTGAATCTAAAATATCACATGCCATTTCTTAAGAGATGATTATCTTTCAAATGAGCATACACACAATGATGCAGAGTCACTGATTCAAATGGCACTCATTCTGTTAAATCTCATTTCTAAAATCATGTCTGCATGCTATGCCTAAGTCATTGTTGTGTTTGCATGTGTAATTAGTTCTTATGTACAGTTCTGTTTTTTTTTCGGAGTAAGCATGTGACGTATCAGATTTTCACGTCATGATAATTGCTGAAGCTTTTATCACGGTATACAGTATTATCATGGTATTGAATTACATTACAATAATGCGTTGAATGATAAGCAGATTTTATTGTTGTTCTCTTAATATCAAGTTTAATTACACGGCGCCAAGATTTTCTTGACCGGCACATGCGGTCCTAGGCTGTGAGCATCTTCTACGCATGCGCTAGCCATTGACTGTACTAAAAGAGAGTTACAAACACTGATATACAAGTTGAACTGGAACGCTGATGCAACGTTAAATTGCCAGCAGGAGATGAAAACACCGGAAGTGTTCGAGCGGCCATTTTAGTATGCCCAAACTCTCATTGAGTGTCAGTTACTGACAGGAAAAAACTCCCCCGTTTCAATGTCTCCGAACTGCAGATATGACAGTTGTATTTCACCCGCTAGTGACAATCATGATTAATGTTTGGTTTGCTTATGGATGGTATTCGTTACGAGGGAGAAGCGATTTCAGAGCATTCACCTGGCCCGTTGTTCAGTCTAACATTGCAGCACAACAATCACCAAAGGATGCAGGACTTTTAAAAAAAGTCAGACCGGGATTTCAAAATTGCCTTAAATGCCCAGTATTTGCTTGTTTTCAAAATGAAGTACTCTTTGTAGTCAGTTTAATTCATTGTCCTCCAGTCGAACCTGTATCGGTTTAATTTTAACCAGCTTTGCTTTGCATGTCTCCCTCAATCTCAGCGGCCACTGTGTGTGTGATAGAGGAAGAGAGAGTGCATGCTCTTATTCAAGTGACTGCGAGAAAAAGGCACTTTTTGATAAAACATAAAACAAGTAACTCTGAAAAACACTGAGTCTGAAAATGTCTGTATCTTACCTCAGTTTCAGTGAGCTTGTTTACTTTCAGTTGATCTGTTCGCAGATGAAGTTTGTTAGAGGTGAATACTGTTTGATATACAGTAGATATACATAAGTAAGTACTCTCTGGCTTTCAAGAAACAGGAAAAACCGTGACCTTAAATACATGTGTTGGACGTTTGTGTTGTAGGAATATACAGTGTATGCAGATTTCAGATATAAAATCGGTGATTAAATGACTAATGTTTACTCGCTGAATTGAAATGATTTCCTGTTAAGTCAATAGGAACATTAGAATGTTTGGGCATAGCAATATTGTTGCACAGTGGCTTCACTGATATGATGTCATCAGCAATCAGTCCTAAATAGTATAGATCAGTGGTCACAAAGCAGTTGTAGTTTGCAAGCATCGAACACATTCCTATTCGTTCATGGTCAGAAAAGTATACTCATGCCGGATTTACACATACTCCGAGAACAGAGCATGAGCTTGGTGTGAACAGTGGGTCGCGTTTGGGCTTTCACATTGGCCGCGCCTCTTTTCTAGGTTCCTACGGCAATGGTAGGCAGTCACTTGCATTTGTTTATCAGCGTACTTAGTTGTGATTGGTTAATATATCAAAGCCCCTTTCAATTAAAGTTTGTCCACTCTTCAGTCATCTTTGGAAAGCTAGGCATCTATTTACTTAGTAAACAAGAGGCATAAATGTACATCTACTTGAATGTTGAAAAACTGACAGTTCCAAAACGGTTGATTATGATCCAAGAACATATTTAAAATCAGCAGTAAAATCTGACAACAATAGTTTCATAAATTGTGCTGCTTTACCTCAGATTACGTAAAAAAATTATTTATTTTTTCTAGCTGGATCAGCTAATGTGCATGCGTTCTTGAGTTGACTTACAGGCGATGTCTTTATCTAAAAGATGATTGGCTCTCACCAGTGGTCTGTCTCTTTTAAACTGTTTCTGTATAAATATACAACATGGTCAAAAGTCCTGTAGTTTATTTATTCTTACCTTTTTTTTAGTTATTTTGTGTTTGTTTGTATGCAGACCTATATATTGTATAGTATATTTTCTGTCTTTTCTATAATCTCCTTATTATTTTAGCTCGGTGCCGAAAATATCTGCTCACAGGACACATCATCTCGTGACTCCCGCTTGCAATGTGAAGGGTGTAATCCGTTAACATGGGTGCCAAAATGAAGCTGCTCAAGGCACGCTCACGGTGGATTTGTGAAACTGGCGTCAGAAATGTCACAATGTCGACCGTGCGCACCAAAACGAAGTATACCTGGTCCTTTAATTTTTAAATGGTCACTATGCCAAATGGTCGCTGATCATTACAGTTCATACAGATCAGTACAGACCTACAACTTATCTTGTTGAGGCCATTGTTAATGTAAGGCTAGACAAATTTGATTGGGCCAGCTACTAGACTGAAAGAATAGTATGCATGTCTTTTCTGGATAGCAAGCCGGTTGCTAATATAGCTAGGCGCCAACTACAAATTTAAAAAACGCAAGTTCACTCCCTCTGTACGATTGTGTGGTGTTCCAACATTAACTTAATATTGAAATCATCATTGTGCCACATTGACATTATTAATTACAGGACATAGTGTAAGTTGATTGCAACTGTATTTTAGTTGTTACTACAAGACGCAAACATTATACTGTGTAGCTAGCCAAGTTTTAGCGAACTACTGTTAGGCCACTTAAATGCAAGCTATTATCTGCAAATGGCAACAATTCACTTTCTTTGTCAACATAGTTGTCACTTAGCTAGTTTGGAAAAACACCTTGGAAAAATGAGCAGAACTGTCACAACTTTTTCTCTGTTCCAGTTGACATAATTGGGAACAAAATAAAAGCTGTTTTTCGTAGACACCTTATTTAAACCCAGAGATGTATAATGTCAAATCAGAAAAAAAAGAAACCAAAAAGTAAAAATTTGGCTCAGAATTGATCATAATCTATATTATTATATACTTTGAGAAGTTTTCTTGACAGTGACAGTGACACTTGTTTTGTTGATTTGTCAAAGTGTAAAGTTTTAATTTTGGGTGTTCCACTGAAATAAGAAATCTTTAAAAACACCCTCAGAGCTTGGTCTTTTTATCTACTCTGCCAGAACCCCAGCAGAAATAAAGTTTACCTGTCTGGATATGGAGTGGAACTGGCCATCAAAAACCAAGAGTACAAAGCAAAAGATGATACACAATTTCAAGGTATGATGGCATGCAAATGTTTGGGCACCCCTGGTCAAAATTGCTGTTGCTGTGAAAAGTGAGTAGAAGATGAACCTATCTCCAAAAGGCATAAAGTTAAAGATTACATTTTTTCTTTCAATATTTTAAACAATATTAGTGTATTTTTATTTTGTAAAATTTTAGAGTGAAAAAAAGAAAAGGAGCACCATGCAAAAGTTTGGGAACCCCAAGAGATTTGAGCTCAGATAATTTTTACCAAGGTCTCAGGACTTAATTAGCTTGTTAGGGCTATGGCTTGTTCACAATTATCATTTGGAAAGGTCAGGTGATGCAAATATCAAAGATTTAAACATACTCTGACTCCTCATATCTTGTCCTAACAATCAGCAGCCATGGGCTCCTCCAATCTGCTGCCTAACACTCTGAAAATTAAAATAACTGATGCCCACAAAGCAGGAGAAGGCTATAAGGAGATAGCAAAGCGTTTTCAGGTAGCCGTTTCCTCAGTTTGTAATGTAATTAAGAAATGGTAGGTAACAGGAACGGTGGGAGGTCAAATTGAGGTCTGGAAGACCAAGAAAACTTTCAGAGAGAACTGTTTGTTGGATTGCTAGAAAGGCAAATCAAAACCCCTGTTTGAATGCAATAGACCTTAAGGAAGATTTAGCAGACTCTGGAGTATTGGTGCACTGTTTTACTGTCCAGTGACACCTGCACAAATATGACCTGCATGGAAGACTCACGAGAAGAAAACCTTACCTGCGTCCTCGCCTCAAATTTCAGCATCAGAAGTTTGCAAATGAACATCTAAACAAGCATGATACATTTTAGAAACAAGTTATATGGACTGATGAAGTTAAAATCTAAATTTTGGCCGCAATGAACAAAGGTATGTTTGGAGAAAAAGAGGTGCAGAATTTCACGAAAAGAACACCTCTCCAACTGTGAAGCACAGGGGGTGATTGATCATGCTTTGGGCTTGTGTTGATGCCAGTGGCACAGGGAACATTTCACTGGTAAAGGAAAGAATGGATTAAATTATATGCCAGCAAATTCTGGAAGCAAACATCACACCATCTGTAAAAAGCTGAAGATGAAAAGAGGATGGCTTTTTACTACAGTATAACGATCCTGAACACCTCAAAATCCACAATAGATGACCTCAAAGAGGCGCAAGCTGAAGGTTTTGCCATGGCCCTCACAGTCCCCCGACCTAAACGTCATCGAAAATCTGTGGATAGACCTCAAAAGGCCTAAGAATCTCACAGAACTAGAATTATTTTGCAAGGAAGAATTGGCGAAAATCCCTCAAACAAGAAAGGAAAGACTCTTAGCTGGCCATGAAAGTGTTTACAAGCTGTGATACTTGCCAAGGTGTGTTATTAATTACTGACCATGCAGGGTGGCCAAACTTTTGCTTCGGGCTCTTTTCCTTTTTTGTTATTTTGAAACCGTAAAAGATGGATATACATTTTTTTTTTTAATTGCTTAAAATATTAAAGAAATGTGTCATCTTTAACTTTGCTATTTGGATATCAGGCCAACTTTTACTCGCTTAGCTATTCACATCAACATAAATTTTGATCAGGGTTGCCCAAACTTTTCCATGCCACTGTATATTATACGTATTATAATAATATTACGAAAATTAGAGACCAATGTTCTTATCAGTAAATCATTTTTTTTCCAACTTTTACAGCTGGAGCTGATGTGAATACCACAGTAATAGGTGAAAATGATCCTGTGGATGAAGTTCAGGGTTTTCTTTTTGGTAAACTCAAGTAAGTAGTTTGTTCCGTTGATCTATTTGTGCAGGGTAACACATAAGCTCAACTTTATTTTGTCTGTCAGGACCATTCATCCTGACCTAAAAGAACAGCTGAAGGAGCTCCGCAAGCATTTGATCGAGAGCACCAATGAGATGGCACCACTCAAAGTCTGGCAGATGCAAGGTAGGTGTTTTAGCACTGGATTACTGCTGACATGCACAAAACCTACTTTTATAAAATGGAAAGTTTTGACTCTTAAGTTCTGATTGGATGAGCTTCTTTTGAAGCTGTTGTAAAATAGCTGATGAATGCACACCTATAACTGCACATTCTTCAATCAATGTTACTACATTGCTTTTCCTACTACTAGTAACTTACAGCTAAACAAATTAACTGTATTACTGTATAAACTAATTTTATTTTGAACCTTTAAAAAAAATAATTTGGCACACACAATAATGCTGCTACTTGAAACTCTAGTATATTATCTGTAACTAAGGAAGTACTCAGTTGGTTCAGTTCTCATTTTGACTGTGTCCAAACAGACTGTTCCCACATTGTTAATTAGCTGCGGTTCTGCTGGCCTTGTGTGGTTGTCAAACATGAGGCTCCCAGGCCCAGAGCTCATTACTGCTCTATCAAGGTAAAATCAGCAGAGACTAGTCACTTCTAGCAAAACTGAGCCAAAACAGTTGAAGGGACTCTGCCCGTCACAGTGGTACTGAAATAGTGTTTTAACACATCAAATTCATTAATATTATGTGTAGAGTTGGGCCAAATATGCATGCCATATACAGAAGGTGGCTACTTAGAATGATACCATGGTAATTTCAAGAAGAGCAGCCGAACCCCTCAAGTTAGGAAAAACCCTTAGTGACATTATACTTAAAATTATCAGCAATCTTTTTTCTTCTTTTTTTCTCCTCAATTTGGAATGCCCAATTCCAAATGCGCTCAAAGTCCTTGTGATGGCATAGTGATTCGCCTTGATCCTGGTGGCGGAGGACAAATCTCAGTTGCCTCCGCATCAGATACCATCAATCTGCGCATCTTATCACGTGGCTTGTTGGGTGTGTTACCGCAGAGATGTAGTGCGTGTGGAGGCTCACTCTATTCTCTGTGGCATCCACGCACAACTCACCACTTGCCCCACCGAGAGCGAGAACCACATTATAGCGACCACAAGGAGGTTAACCCAGCGTGACTTTACCCACCTTAGCAACCGGGCCAATTGGTTGCTTAGGAAGCCTGACTGGAGACTCAGCATGCCCTGGATTTGAACTTGCGACTCCAGATGTGGTAGTCAGCATCTTTACATGCTGAGCTACCCAGGCCCCCCAACTAAGGGTTTCCTTAATTTCAGGAATGGGGCCCAGAACTTTATTTTTGAGCTTGAAATGTTGTATGTTCTGTTTCCTCCTCCATCAGATCTCAGCTTTCAGACAGCTGCTCGTATCCTGGCAGCACCCTCTGTAGATGCTCTCAATGTCATGAGGGATTTGAGCCAGAACTTCCCTAACAAAGCCAGGTAAAGGAGAATCAATCTCTCTCCCTCACTGTATAAAATATACAGTGTAATTGGACACAAGTCTCTCTCTTTCTCTCTCTGTACATTTCCTGTAGGGTTGAAAACATATGCCATAAATTTACAGAAACAAACACCTTGGCTTAACCAGATTTTATGTGATAAAGAAACAAACAATAAGTAATATCTCTTCTGTAATAACAGAAATAAATATTTTTTATATTTTGTTATAACAGAATATACAGTTGAAGTCAGAAGTTTACATACACCTTAGGCAAATACATTGTCTCCGTGGTGTCATGTGCAGCACGCCACGTGATAAAATGCACAGATTTAGTGTCTCAGAAGTAGAGGCATCTGAGACTTGTCCTCCGCCACCCTGATTGAGGTGAGTAACCGTGCCACCATGAGGACCTACTAAGTTGTGGGAATTGGACATTTCAAATTTGGAGAAAAGGGGATAAAAATAAATAAAAAGATTGTGAAGTAATAGTAGAGAGAATGATCACGTTCCCATTGGGTCAGAACTTTACATACACCTTGTTAGTATTTGGAAGAATTGCCTTTAAATTGTTTCACTTTTTTCAGTTCTGCACACAAATTTTCTATTGAGGTCAGGGCTTTGTGATGGCCACTCCATTACCTTTTTTCGCCCCAATTTGGAAAGCAGAAATCCCAATGCACTCCAAATCCGGAATATCACGTGCATGCATTACCGTGGAGACATGGCGCAGAGGCTTCATGCCATCCACGCGCAATTCACCATTCGCCCCACCGAGAACAAACCACATTATAGCAACCATGAGGAGGTTACCATGTTACTCTACCCTCCCTAGCAACTAGGACTATTTAGTTGCTTAGGAGACATGGCTGGAGTCACTCAGCATGCCCTGGTATTCAAACTTGCGATCTCCAGGGGTGGTTGTTGGTGTCTTTACTCGCAGAGCTACCCAGGCCCATGCCACACCAATACCTTGACTTTGTTGTCCTTAAGCCATTTTGCCACACCTTGTTGGTATGCTTGGGGTCATTGCCCATTTGGAAGACCCATTTGCGACCGAGCTTTAACTTCTTGGCTGATGTCTTGAGATGTTGCTTCAATATATCCACATCATTTTCCTTCCTCATGATGCAGTCTATTTTTTGAAGTGCACCAGTCCCCTCCTGCAGCAAAGTACCTCCACAACATGATGCAGGCTTGCAAGCCTCACCCCTTTTCCTCCAAATATAACAATGGTCGTAATGGCCAAACAGTTCAATTTGTGTTTCATCAAACCAGATGACATTTCTCTAAAAAGACCTCTGTCCCCATGTGCACTTGCAAACTGTAGGCTGCTTTTTTATGGTGGTTTTCGAGTAGTGGCTTCTTCCTTACATAGCAGCCTTTCAGGTTATGTCGATAAAGGACTCGTTTTTACTGTGGATATGGATACTAGTCTACCCGTTTCCTTCAGCATCTTCACAAGGTCCTTTGCTGTTGTTTTGGGATTGATTTGCATTTTTTGCACCAAACTATGTTCATCTCTAGGAGACAGAATGTGTCTCATTCCTGAGCGGTATGATGGCTGCGTGGTCCCATGGTGATTATTCTTGCATACTATTGTTTGTACAGATGAACGTGGTACCTTCAGGTGTTTGGAAATTGCTCCCAAGGATGAACCAGACTTGTGAAGGTCCAAAAAATGGTCTTGACTGATGTCTTTTGATTTTCCCATGATGTCAAGCAAAGAGGCACTGAGTTTGATCCACAGGTACACCTCCAATTCAGTACACCACCTATCAGATGCTAATTGTCTAAAGGCTTTACATAATTTTCTGGAATTTTCCAAGCTGCTTAAAGGCACAGTTAACTTGGTGAATCTAAACTTCTGACCTACTGGAATTGAATCAATTAAAAGTGAAACGATCTGTCTGTAAACAATTTTTGGAAAAATTACTTGTGTCGTGCACAAAGCAGATGTCCTAAACAAGTTGCCAAGACTATAGTTTGCTAATATGAAATGTGTGAAATGGTTACAAAATGAGTTTGAATGACTTCAACATCTGACTTAAACTGTAATTCCTTTCTGGGGTAATTTGTGTTTTGTCATAATCAACCATAACAAGTGAAAAGAAATGTTGATGGTTGCTCGGTTTCTGTTATCATTGCATTGTTTTGATAGCCCTGCCTACAGTGAAATCTCATTGGTCTAAAATCCCACTCCTCACAGCTGTATGTGGAACATCAAATATGTTGGTTTCAAACAGTATTACACTTTCAGTAAGAACAAAAATGTATTGATGCTGGAAACAACTGGTTAGGACACTTTCTTAGAATCATGTTAGTTTATTCATTCATTCATTCATTCATCATTGGCCCTGTAGAGCTATATGGCTTACTGTGAATCTGGCAGCAAAATGCTCAAGTAATCAGAAAGTTATCGCTCTTGCTTGTGTTTCATATCCAATAATCTAAGCCCAAAAATAAATGTTTTCTTAAACTCTTGAGTTAGTTGAGATTTTTAGAAAGCAAAAGTGACATAACTGTCTTCATAGATGTAATTCACACTGTAAGTGGGAAAATATTTTCCTGTCAGCCCTTACAATGAAAATAATATGCTTTGTTTGGCCGAGACTGCAGAGCCACAACTGGGTTTTTTGCAAATGTGTTTTAAATGTGCCTCCCACACTAAAATGCCATTTTGTTTAAGTGATCCTCAATATTATACAGTATAGTACTCAGTCATGTATCACCCAGAGCAATTAACTGCAACTCTGACCCATCAAATGTGAACACTGATTGTGTGTGTGTGTGTGTGTGTGTGTGTGTGTGTGTGTTTAAATAACCACTCCATATTTTAATCAAAGCTTGAAATCTGAATGTAGACTTGCTTAACATCAGTGAATGAATCTCATCAGGATCTAATTAAACAGTAGTGATTTAAAAAGAAATCTTTATGCAGATTATAGTAGAGTATGTGAAAGTAGTGCCATGAAAGATTGTCAGGTGTGCCGTGGAAAATTATCAAATTCCACAAAATAAATCAATGCATGAAATAAAAAAATAGTAATTTCAGGGATCCAAACTCCTCACCTTTCGGAGAAATTCACCATTTTGAAACCATAATCGGTCACTTTTTTGATTTGTGAAGAGCAATGATTAATGTGCAA
This sequence comes from Moxostoma hubbsi, assembly GCA_032164185.1. Classification (NCBI taxonomy): domain Eukaryota; kingdom Metazoa; phylum Chordata; class Actinopteri; order Cypriniformes; family Catostomidae; genus Moxostoma; species Moxostoma hubbsi. The sequence continues at coordinate 38,365,144 of JAVLUX010000009.1, read as the reverse complement.
AAGTGAGAGAGATTTATACGAATTAAGGGCCTTTCACATGACTCGCGTAAGCGCTGCAGAATACATTGAAGTCTATGAAGTGATGTCGCTTTACACCAAAGCGTTTTTCACGCGTTTTTGCTTCACCAACAATATCTTTGAGAGTACTAAGAAACTAGATATATTTAAAACTGTCCAAATTTGCGAAGAGACATTAAATGTCTCATAATTTCTTTTAATTATATATCATTAACGAATATCAGAGACCCCAGTTTTTGAACTAATTTAAATTCACCAAGAAAACGCTTAGACCTAAACATAAACGAGTCCTTTTATTACTTTCTGCTATCAAAGCAACTGCAAGCCTTTTTTCTCTCTTCCAAATACATGTTTGTTGTGCACACCTCCCGCTGTTTTACGGCAAACTCGTAAAATCACCCCTCTGTGACGCTTTAACTCTTGTCATGTGGAGGGCAATGCGGCACTTGATTCTGGGTTCAGCCTCCAGAACCATATTAAAACTGCCACAAGAAGTCGTCTGTCCGAGGCAAAGACACAAAATGACAATTGCCTCAGCATCAGTCTCCCTTGATGCGTTTGATTACGCACAGATGAGCACCCAGTTTAAGTCGAAGCAGGCGTATTTTGTTCATATTTTAAACGTATCTGTTTTTTGTAATATTACATCGTTCATATTTTTGTGGCCTCTGCTGTCACTGTGGGGGGAAAAACCTTCATCTGCTTCGTATGTAAATGCATAATGCTCGTCCTGTAAGTTCATGTTTAAATATGATTCATTAAAATATGAAAATTTAAATGACGTGTAATAATAGACTGTGACGGAATGTTTACGACCCTGTCTGTCTAAATGATGGATGATGAGAAAGTCTAACGCAATGCGAATTTTTAAAAATTTTTATTTATTTTTGCACAGCCGAATTTAAAACATTACAAGTAAACGCTACTAAGATGGACAGAAAACATGGACAAGTTCTTGAAAAAGAAAAATCTAGATGATGGTTAGCCTATAGGATTTACCGTAGAATTTTTTTAGTCTCAGAAAGTGTGCTGTGGCAGAAAAAAGGTTGGGAAACACTGGAGTATGTATTTAAGGCCTGATTAAATGAATAATCATTGTGTGTAATCGGAATTGTATGCAATTTAATGAGTCTGGTTCCAAATCCAATTACACCTAACGATTCTAGTTCCTTAACGTTTCCATTTTATTTATTTATTTTTATTTTTTTAAATTAGGAAGCGACCAATTTTTTACTTTAACTTTGTTATACTACATACTACATTTTGTTTATAAAACAATATTATTTTTGCTAACAAGTACCATTTACTACAATCTGAATATTTATACACATTTTTATTTGAACAATTATTGTCCAACCACGTCTATTTATTTTTTTGTATAATTTCACGGTACTGACTTTCTTATCACATTCAGTTCTTTGCAGTGCCACTTTAGAATAAACAGTGGTGCAGGAAACAGTGTATTTTAGTCCACATTATCAGAATAATGCAGATATTCAAAAACCATTAATTGAAAAATCAGTTGGTTCCTGTAAAAAAATAATAAGTTTGTAGTAAGAACCAATTTTCAATTCTCAACCTGTATTAAGATGAACCAATTAATAATTTTCTTTTTTAACATATGTCACCTGTTCGATCTTTCAGGTCCATAACAAAAGCAGTGGTTAATTCAGAGATCCGCAAGGAGATTGAGGAAAATCAGAAGGTGAGGGCCACCTTTGTCTTTTTTTCATATGTTTCAAGAATCGATTTATCAAGCTGTGGCATCAGCAGGTATTTTCATTGACTTCCATGTTCTACAAACTATGCCGGAAACACTAATGTCTGCGCCACTGAGATAAGCCATTGTTTTTTGCCTAATAATTCAGAGGAAAATCTTTATGATTCTTACTTGCCAATGTCTGGAATGAAAAAAGCAGTGGTTTCAAACATCATCTATGGTTAAGTTAGTGAAATGGAGAATAGTTTTTCCACAGCTCTCTGTGTCTTTTCTTCTCGTTCCTCTATTGGGACAGAACGTGTGTAAATGCTTTTGTGTTTTCACCGAAAAGGAAATGAATGAAGCAGTTGCGCTGAATACATTTTATACGTGGCTTCTTTCATTTTTTTTTAGCTCGTTTCCTTTTGTGATTAAAGCTTTTTCTTGCCTCTTGTAATGAGGATGTGTAACGGGACCACTCCTCATCCTTCAATGTAATTGTACGCTGGGAAACATGACGAATAGAGGCTCTTTATGGTTCTCTAACGAGCTCTCACACTTTAATTCATGTGCCTTTACCAAATAACAAACATGAGTGGAGGGGATAAAAGCACGAAAATATAGACTGGAAATGGTCTGAGCCTCAAAAGAGTGCATATGAATTATAGATTGTATTGAGCATCCCTTCCCTTTCAACTTGTGTTCGCCTCTTTGAAGTGACACAGACATAAGCTTCATCCAAAGATTAGTAGACAAAAAACAGTTGAAACGTCCGCTCCAAACGCTGAAAAGCTCATATATCCACTTTGCTTTGGTGCGTAGGCTCAAAAAATTTAATTCAAAGGAATGAAAGCCACGCACAATGTCCATAGAAACAATGTTCTAGGATATTTGTTTATTAAGAGGCCAAACAGTTTCGATTTACATCGTCATCAGCTTTACTTGGACTGATTACGATACAAATCGAAAACAATTTATTCTTGAACTGAGCACTTTGACACTTTTTGGCCTCTTAATAAATATCCTGGAAGATTGTTTATATGGACATCATCCAGATATTAGAAATAATTAATAATTATTAGATTAGAAATAATGAATAATTAATAGGCTTATAATGGATATGCTGTACCTAATGTACCACTCCTTTTCTCCTGTAGTATTTTAAAGGCACATTGGGCCTTCAGCCTGGAGACTCTGCTCTGTTCATCAATGGACTCCATATTGACCTGGATGTGCAGGATATCTTTAGGTTAGAAGCCTGATTTGAAATAGTTTTCTAATTAAGAAGTTTGTTTCAATGATTGCTTGGAACTTACCTAACCGATCCATTAAACAAATTGGAATTGTAACCAAATTATAGTGTCTGTCGAGGCTGCAGCCTAGCAGTTGGGACACAGTATTAACTTTGTTATGCAAGGTTGAATCTGGCTCACATTTCTTAATCCCCCTTCCATCATTTCCTGTTCTGTCTCTCTGCTCAATAAAAGTGGCAAAGTGTGTGTGTGTGTGTGTGTGTGTGTGTGTGTGTGTGTGTGTGTGTGCGTGCACAGCGCTTAACTTTTTCCACATTTCTCCCCTATTCCAAAATGGATTAAATTCATTATTTTCCTCAAAATTCTACAAACAATACCCCATAATGACAATGTGAAAGAAGTTTGTTTCAAATTTAGAAAAAAAAAAAAAAAAAATCACATGTACTTAAGTATTCACAGCCTTTGTTCAATACTTTGTTGTAGCACCTTTGGCACCAATTACAGCCTCAAGTATTTTTGTGTATGATGCTACAAGCTTGGCACACCTATTTTTGGGCAATTTCTCCCATTCTTCTTTACAGGACCTTTCAAGCTCCATCAGGTTGAAAAGGGAGCGTCAGTGCACGGCCATTTTCAGATCTCTCCAGAGATGTTCAATTGGGTTCAAGTCTGGCCTCTGGCTGGGCCACTCAAGGACATTCACAGAGTTGTCCCGTAGCCCCTCCTTTGTTATCTTTGCTGTTTGCTTAGGGTCGTTGTCCTGTTGGAAGATGAACCTTCGCCCAAGTCTGAGGTCCAGAGCGCTCTAGAGCAGGTTTTCATCAAGGATGTCTCTGTACATTGCTGCATTCATCTTTCCCTCGATCCTGACTAGTCTCCCAGTTCCTGCTGCTGAAAAACATCCCCACAGCATGATGCTGCCACCACCATGCTTCACTGTAGGGATGGTATTGGCCAGGTGATGAGCGGTGCCTGGTTTCCTCCAGACAAGTCACTTGCCATTCAGACCAAAGAGTTCAATCTTTGTTTCATCAGACCAGATAATTCTGTTTCTCACAGTCTGAGAGTCATTCAGGTGTCTTTTGGCAAACTCCAGGCGGGCTGTCATGAGCCTTTTACTGAGGAGTGGCTTCCGTCTGGCCACTCTACCATACAGGTCTGATTGGTGGAGTGCTGCAGAGATGGTTTTTCTTCTGGAAGGTTCTCCTCTCTCCACAGAGAAACGCTGGAGCTCTGTCAGAGTGACCATCGGGTTCTTGGTCACTTCCCTGACTAAGGCCCTTCTCCCCAGATCGCTCAGCTCTAGAAAGAGTCCTGGTGGTTCAAAACTTCTGCCATTTATGGATGATGGAGGCCACTGTGCTCATTGGGACCTTCAATGCTGCAGAAATTTTTCTGTATCCTTCCCCAGATCTGTACCTCAATACAATCCTGTCTCGGAGGTCTACAGACAATTCCTTGGACTTCATGGCTTGGTTTGTGCTCTGACATGCACTGTTAACTGTGGGTCTTTATATAGACAGGTGTGTGCCTTTCCAAATCATGTCCAATCAACTGAATTTACCACAGGTGGACACCTGACAAGTTGTAGAAACATCTCAAGGATGATCAGTGGAAACAGGATGCACCTGAGCTCAATTTTGAGTGTCAAGGCAAAGGCTGTGAATACTTATGTACATGTGATTTATTTTTTTTTTAAATAAATTTGCAAAGATTTCAAACACATTGTCATTATGGGGGGGTGGTGTTTGTAGAATTTTGAGGAAAATAATAAATTTAATAAATTTTGGAATAAGGCTATAACACAATGTGGAAAAAGTGAAGCGCTGTGAATACTTTCCGGATGCACTGTATATATATACATGTATATGTGTATATAGAAAAGATTAGAACAGAAGAACAGGGAGCCCTGCAACAGATGTCATGGCCCCCACAAAGCCCCCCACTGAACATTGTGCCAGTTTGAGATTACATAAAGAGACAGAAGCAATTGAGACTAAATAGATAGAAGAAATGTGTCAAATTCTCCAAGAAGCTTGCAACATCCTATCTGCCAACAACCCAGAAAAACTTTGTCCAGGTGTACCTAGGAGAATTAGTGCTGTTTTAAAGTCAAAGGTGTTCACACCAAATATTGATACAGCTTTATGTTTACTGGACTTTGTATGAGATTTAAGCGATTAATGAAATCTATTTATCATTATTTTTGACATCTTCACTATGCATCATTTTTCACAAGTGCCTAAAACTTTTGCACAGTACTGTATGTGTGTGCGTGTGTGTGTGTGGGTATTTATATATATATATATATATATATATATATATATATATATATATATATATATACTGTATAGTTAATTTTGAATCCAAACGCATATATTCTAGATGGATTGATTGTTAGATTCTTTTTTTTTTTATTAATGTGTTATGTCAAGCGTGATGTATTAATTGGCTGTTGTTTGTGTTTGAAGTGTGTTTAATGTGTTGAGGAATGAGGCGAGGGTCATGGAGGGTTTACGCAGTCTACTCATAGACACACCCCACATCCATGACATCCTCAAACTCAACCTCCAACCATCAGACTCTGACTATGCAGTGGACATCCGCAGCCCTGCCGTTAATGTGAGCCACAAGATTTACAAGTCTTATTTTTCTTCTTTACCATAGAAAGTAAGCCCTATATAGAATATAGAATTGCAAGATATTAATAGAAATTTAAGACTACTTTGTTTTACAGACACTGAAAGAATTTGTGAATATAACTCTTTCTCTCTCATTTCCAGTGGATTAATAACCTAGAGACAGACGGCCGTTATGCGTCCTGGCCGTCTAATGTACAGGAGCTACTGCGGCCCACCTTTCCTGGAGTTGTTCGACAGATCCGCAAGAACTTTCACAATTTGGTGAGTTTTACATTTGCTTCACTCTTTATGACTCTTTGACAGAAACCCCACATGGAACAGAGTCCTGCAAATCATTTCACAGCAAGCATTTATCATTTTTGCAGTTGATGATTCTGGACCCTACCCATGAGAACACAGCAGAGCTGATCAGCATTGCCGAAATGTTCTACAGCAACAACATCCCACTCAGGTCATTCTGAACCTAGATATCGATTTTATTACAGGGAAATTATTAATATTGAAATTTTGGATGTCAGTGCTGTGGCACAGTGTAGCGCACATGGTCACAATGTGTAGGAGCAGATCCGATTCTGGTCTGCCCCATTCTTTTGCTCTCCTCAACTACTTTACTGTCTCGCTCCACTGTGCTGTCATATAGTAAAGGCATAAAAAGGCCATACATTTACATTACATTTTACAGTTACCAAAATAACTTGCAGTTCATTCGAGGCATACATTGTATTCGTTAGTTTGTTTCCTTGGTATCAAACCCATGACCTTGTCATTACCAGTGCCATGCCCTACTAGCTACAGGAACGACAATATACAAAATTGCAAAAATAAAAAATGTGTCTGGATTTATTTGGACAGATTTTTATGTCCAAATAAAGTTATAAATAAAGTCCTATTATAAAGTTGATAGGTCAACTGGGTATCTTGTGGGAGGAGTTGTTGTCTCTCTCTGTTACTGATGAATGACTTCTCAATTTCTGTCTGACTACAGGATTGGATTGGTTTTTGTGGTGAATGAATCAGATGATGTTGATGGAGTGCAGGATGCTGGTGTAGCTCTACTGAGAGCCTTCAACTACATTGCTGATGACGTGGACAACAAGATGGCCTTCGATGCCATCGTATCTGTAAGCCAGCATCACCTGGTTCCATGAAGCTAACTTCATGCAACACTTTAGCATAATGTCTTCGGGTGTGTTCACACTTGTAATTTGGTTGTCTTGATCTTGACCAAAAATTAAAATGATACATTTAGTCCTGGTTCATTTAGCTTTCACAAATGCGTCCAAAACAATGCTGGCGAAATGCGCACATTGGATGTATATATGTATATATGTATATATGGTGGTACTTTTACCAGCTGAAAACAAACGAAGAGTTAATAAAACCTGTAAAGGAGTCAAAACAACGCCAGGAATTCCTCCGTTGTACACACAAACGAAGATATGCTGCAAGGACCAGTACCAAACTGTAATGGGAAACATAGCTCCTATGATGAGAAGAACCAGGTATGCTTGAGGCCAGTAATAGGCAAATTACTTCCTGTTTTTGGTCCGTTTAGACGTCTTTGGTCCATGTTGCGTTCATATATCAATCGAACCATACCAGAGTTTGTTTGGACGCAGTCCGAGACCGCAGGTGGTCTCGGTTCGCTTGTTTAGTGGGCACCAAGGTTCAGGTGACAGCGTTCACACTTGTTTAAATGAACCGCACTAACAGAGCAATCGCACCAGAGTTCGTTTTAATCGAACCAAACCTGCCAAGTGTGAACACACCCTTAAGGGTGATTTAAACTGACTGTGATATTAATGTACTAGAGGTCACCAAGTTGGTGTTTTGTTTCGTAGCAGGCATTCTGACTACTGGTTGTGCTAACTTGGTCTGCATAGGTAGACAAAGCTATTGAAGTCTGTTCAGGACTGTGTTGATGGCATTTGGTGTCTTTCAGATGTTGAACAGAGTTCCCAGTGGAGGCAGACTTAAGGTGGAACATGTGGTGGGTGTGTTGGAGAAGAGATATCCTTATGTGGAGATCAGC